>CAUYON010063977.1:0-26607 GCA_963573935.1 Arctocebus calabarensis
GTAGGGCTGAGTACAATTGGATACTTTTTTCTTCCATTCTTGAGATACTTTGCTAAGAAGAATATGTTCCAGCTCCATCCATGTACACATGAAAGAGGTAAAGTCTCCATCTTTCTTTAAGGCTGCATAATATTCCATGGTATACATACACCACAATTTATTAATCCATTCATGGGTCGAAGGGCACTAGAGCTTCTTCCATGACTTAGCAATTATGAATCAGGCTGCAATAAACATTCTGATACAAATCTTTGTTATAATGTGATTTTTGGTCTTCTGGATATATACCTAGTCGAGGAATTATAGGATTGAATGGCAGTTCTATTTTTAGATCTCTAAGTATTCTCCAAACATCTTTCCAAAAGGATTGTATTAGTTTGCATTCCCATCTGGTGAAGAATTTTATCAATTGAAAGTGAGGAGGTTATACTTTCTCTTTACTGACTTTTTAAACATTTAGTTATTACTAGAAGTTATTATTATTAATATATCCAATTTTCATTTTACTTTTATTAATAGAGCTTTTGGTGTGACATTTAAGAAAATTTTATATATCTCAAGATCATTATGAGACATTTTCTTCTAAAAGCATTAATGATTTTACCTGTTGCATTTATTTATGGTCCTATAAATATCTAATTTACCTTCCACCATTTATTGCCTAGACCATAGTCCTTAATTAGATGAAGAAATATGTGTGTATTACTCTTTTTTTATTCTCTAGTCTCTTCTTTTGGTCTAGTTGTCTAACATCGTGCCTTATTTTTTTCTTGATAATTTATATCTTGTACAAGTTTTAGAATTTGAACACACACTCCCCAGAATTTTCACTGGGAGTGGATTGCATTTATCAGTTGTGGTAGTTTGAGTGTGTCTCCCATAATTCATGTGTCAGAAATTCTATCCCTGCTGCATCAGCGTTTGGAGGAAGGGCCTTGAGTGATGTGAAAGTTATCGGTGCTGCTCTGGTGAATGAGGCGATGCCATTAGAAAAGATCCCTTGAGCTCCATCTCTTTTTTACCCCTTATGTCTTTTCTACCTCGTGAGGACACAATATTCTTGTTGATGATGCACCTACAAATTATCATTGTGAAACAGGCCCTCACCCAATAACCAACCTGCGGTGCTTGGAATAGGGGTTTCCCAGCCCCCAGAACTATAAGAAAGTAAACATTCTTTATAACTTACCCAGTCTCGGGTATTCTGTGACAGTGACACCAATGGACTATGACCTGAATCCATTTGAAAAAAATTAACATTTTTATAACATTGAGTCTTTCTATCTGCAAAACTGTCACTTTAAATGTCTTAAATAGGGTGGTGCCTGTGGCTCAGTGAGTAGGGCGCCAGCCCCATATACCGAGGGTGGAGGGTTCAAACCCAAGCCCCACAAAAATGCAAAAAAAAAATAGCCGGGTGTTGTGGCAGGCACCTGTAGTCCCAGCTACTCGGGAAGCTGAGGCAAGAGAATTGTCTAAGCCCAGGAGCTGGAGGTTGCTGTGAGCTGTGACTCCACAGCACTCTGCCGAGGGTGATAGAGTGAGACTGTCTCTACAAAAAAATTTAAAAAACAAACAAATAAATGTCTTAAATAAAAATTAAAAGTTTTGGTGTAGAAATCTTTAAGATATTTTGTTACATATATTCCTAATATTTTTATGTTTAAGGTAAATGCTACCATTTTCCTTTATTTTGAGTTTTCGGGTTCTTGCTGGTTATCTATAAGAACAATTGATTTTTGCATCAAGTGAGGTGAATAATTCATTACTCATTAATTTACTGAATTTTAAATCCTATTAGATTTTTCTATAGACGTTAGTGTCAACTATCAGTAATGACAATGTTATTCTCCCTTTCAAATATCTATCTCCTTTTTACATTCATTCGTTTACACTATCACATTATAAATTTTGGGTGATGAATTCTATAACAACTGGATAAACTGATATTTAAATACTAATTAGTTTAAATTTATTAAATATTTTTGATGCAGAATAGATTTCCAGCATACATTTGTTGTTAAGTAAAAGAAGAAGATACAGAGAAAGGGACACAGGGATTCTGCGTGCCATATATTACATTAATTAGATACACAGCATTCATTAACAAAAATGAAAAGGCCCACAATGTTTCATCTTCCTAGGTGGAACCCAGTCATTTTCCATCTTGCTGTCATTCCTCAAGTGTCTGAACTACGTCTCCTGCACCTTCACCCAGTGCCCCTTCCTTTATGATTACAAGCTATTCCCGCCATTAATTTTTGGCATTTCTAATTCTATTTTGGCACCTAATTTCCAGATGAATCAAATTGATGGGGTCATATAAAACTTGAAACTCTTTCCACATTAATGCAATCCTTGCAATACTGTAAATAGTACCCTCGTCCAAGAAACTGTGTGAAGTTTATTGGGTGAATAAATTGCTCATAAATAACTGACAGATCTTGCAGTCATATTTTTTAGAAGAAAAAAACCTCTGTTGAAAATTAATAAATGATTATTTTAGTCTTATCCATGTAGTTGGTGAAAGTTGTTCTAAACAAAAGTATCTAACTATAAATATTTACTGAATCTCCACTATGCCTTTTACTTTATTAGTGGTCACATAATTTATAGACAGAAAATTTAGTATGTACGGTAAAAGGACAAAAAGCTCTTGTTTAAAAGCAGTTTCTTATGTTTGTGGCAGAAAAAAATCTAAAGTGGAACTTTCCCAAACAAAAATTCTAAATTCTATGAACAAACAAGCAGTTTTTCATTAAAAATTAAATATATCAGAAGCCTTATACCCAACTCTTTAGGTTTTTGTAGCTTTTTTCTAAGGTCTTTGTGAAATGACAATCAGTTTTTACTGTGACTATATCCTTAGTCATTCAGGAGACAGTGCCTGCAGCCATGTTGCTATCAATAATATTCATTGTTAAAAGGCAAATGTTATTAAGCATGAGTTTTAAATATTAAAAATATACCACCAAACGTCAAGTTTGAACAATGCTTTTTCTAAATTGTGGGTTCCCTGAAAATGACTGTATTGTCCTAGAGACCACCTCAGGGTGAAAACAGGGTTTCCAGACTAATGAACCAGCGGCCAGAGTGATAGTGATATCTAGATATTTTTAAAAGTGATTTTACCTTGAAAAATATAAATATGGACATATTCCTCCATTGCTTGAAAAAAATGAGACGCAAAGGGAGCTCATGTCATTTCAGAAACCTAGAGGAGTCATAATGTGTATTATCTTCACGTTCTGCTTTAACACTTCGGAAAACTCCTGAATGTATGCAGTGATATCAAGGTATCTACATCTTACATCATTTTTTTCTCCCACTAGTGGTGTTACTATATCTTTTTATTTACCCCGCATTTTGTTTTCTGTATAATAAAGTTATCTCAGTAATACTGAATACCCTGAAGGACTGCCCGCTACACACTGCAACCAGGAGTCTGAAATGAGCATGAGTGACAGTGCCCTCTGGTGGACAGGAGACAGTAAAAAGACAAAAAACAAACCCCTCCAGAGCGGGCGCTCCACATCCATGGGTTTCACATCTGTGGATTCTACTCACAGCAAATCATAATATTCAAAAAGTAAATAAGGTAATAAGTAACAATGCAGCAGAAACCCTTAACGCAAATTCTAAAATGCAGAATAATAATTATTTACATAGCATTTACACTGTTAGGTATTATAGTTAATCTACAGATGATTTAAAGTATATGGGGATACCTGCATAGGTTATTTGCAAATAATACACCATTATATATCAGGAGACTTCAGGCTTCAGGGGAGCCAGGAACCAATCCCTAGGGACACCAAGGGATGATCATGGGGAAATAAAAGGTTAAGTGAATAGTGATTAAACCCACACCCAATTATATTCTCACCAAATTACAATTCGTATTCAGAGACTGGTTTGTCATATTTGTATGTCCCCCAAAAGAGTGTTATAGGAATTGAATAAGATAACTGTTAACCAAATTCCCTAGACTGCTTATGTTTTGGGTATTGTCACATTTGTAGTCACTCCAATTTTTCTCTTTTTTATTCCCTTTTCCCTTCTCGCCTCTATAATTAACATGTTGAAAGGTGTTTATGATAGACTTCAGAATATGGGATACTTTGTCAGGTGTGGAATCATTTGTTTTGCTCATCCAGATAAAAGGATGCAGTTTTGTTGCTGTAGATTTCTTAGGCCAAGAAGGGAAAAGGGAAAGGCATGAACCAGTACAAAAAGGCAGGAGCTGTGGTCAGTAAAGAAGAAAAGTAACGACACCTCATAAAATGTCTTATTTAGATTGAATCAAAGTCTTTCACAGTCATTATGAACAAAATAACTTACCCTTTCTTCTCATTACTTATCTCATTCAATTAAATAATATATTATTTTGAAATTCCATCTTTACTGAGGCAATGGATTTCTAAACTGGCAAGCTTTACTTAGTGGTCAGTCAAAATGTAATTATTTGATCTTCAAGATACTAAAATCTTCTTAAAATTTTCATAAAAACAAAGAATAATCTTGTTCTTAAATTTTAAAAGATGATCAAAATGTATTAATTTAATTTAGAAGATGTTTTAACACATTGACTGTCACGCTAGAAAATATTTTTTTTTCCTTTGGGGCCACCATGTTTTATGACAAAACCAGAATAAAAGTTTCAAAACCAAAGTGATCCTAAAACATACCTCAATGAAAATGTAATACAAAAACATAAAAATTAGTAATGTAAAGGGTAATGTGAAAACTTGAAAAAAACAGTTCACAGCGCACATGGCAGTGAATGTGTTAGCTCAGCTTTGCTTCCTTTTAATTTGAGCAGGTCACGTGAATATCTTCACCCTGTTTCAGTGTTCTTTCTGTGAACCACTCGGATTAACTTTAATGAGATCATGGGTCATTCGTTGTTCTTGTTGTTTATGTATATTAGTGTTTGTTACAAAAGATAAAGCAAAAAAATGAAAGATAATGCCTGAAGACATTGATTGGCAAACTACTACATGACTTTATGGTCTAAAACTATGAATGAAAGTCCATAATTACAATGACTAATGAATGCCTATAACTCATAGCAATCGAAATTACCTTCTTCAAAATGTTGTCAGGATAGCTTATTTATTATTTATAATGTCTTCTGTCGAACTCTTCACATCTTTATTCAACAATTTTATCCTTATTGTATTTAATCAAAAATTAAATGCAGATTTCCCCACATATTTATAATATTCTATTGAGAGTACATTAAAAATTTATTTTAAATATGTCTCTACAAAATGCTGGTAGACTACACTTGTAACTGGTTGTGTAGGAAGTATTTTAGTATACCAGAAAAGATGGAGAAATATTACTTTTAAAACTAAAATTGTGATTAAAGAAAAATCTAGCATGAAAAAGTACTTTTGATTACACTACCAAACAATTTTACTTTTGAATTAATAAGGAAAGACTATACTTTCATGAATTAACAAGGAATCTGAGCTCTAAATATTGTAGTGTGAAATGAAAATTGGAAATTAAAAAAAAGAAAACCTAAATTATTTAGAATGCCACATTTGGCTTTATTCTCTGCAGTTCACGTAGTGTTCTGTTGCCAAATATGAGCTGAATCTAGAGGTTACATTGCTTAAATCCCACATGATAATGAAGGACTTTCAAATGATTATTAGATTTGGTAGCAAGGAGCTAATTTTGAAAAGTTTGCGTTTGGCATGTGAATTAAGGATAAAAACAATTTATGGTTGAATACCAAAATATGAGAACTGGTGAATAACTTTTCCCTTTTCTGATACTCAGCTTTACTGCTCTGAATCCTATATATTATGCACTTGTTCTTGTTTTTCTTTCCAACCACTAGCATATAACTTCTACTGAGACTCATAATCAGTTTTGCACTCTTGTTTTATTCAAAGACCAGAAAAGGCATAAAACACAATATGCACTCTCACATGCCTGAAATAACAATAGGTATTAGGTAATAATATTCAATTATGAGTTGAAAATAATATTTTTTCCTTAAAAATTAATAATTTTTCTCTAAGTATGGAGTCAAACGTTTTCTAGCATTTTAAAATCGACTTCCTTAATTCTGTGTAAACTTGGCTTGAGGCTGGAAGAAAAGGTGGAAGAGTTACATATTGAAAGACAACTTGATGAGTATTTCTGAAACCAAGCTCCAATAACTTCTTCTACCTCTTATATGTATATGTACATATAAATATATACACACAGACTTATAAGCAAATATTTACTCTCTGGATATGCCTTCTTGCATAACTGCCAACACTGAACCTAGGGTGCCTTTTTGATTCAGTCTGATCCTGCACCTCCTTCCTTCTGTTTTTTTTAATTTTCTATACTCTCAGATGCTTGTGGCTTTCTTTCTCCTTCCATTTCCAGGTTTCCGTGCTCATTTTTGTTTTATAGAAATAAACATGATTTTTCATCAGTGGCACAATCCACTTCATCTCATTATTATCTGTTGTTTGTTTCAACTCATCCTTTAGCTTGGGAATAGAAAGAAAGAACGGTTCCTACTTTAGATGGATATATATTAAAACTGGAATGATACAGAGAATATTAGCTTGACCCCTGTACAAAGATGACAAATGAATTCAAAACACATTCCATATTTTCCAAGAAGCACATATAAACATGCACAAAATTATTCAAAGAGAATTGCAGTTAAGATAGTATTACGTGTCCACTAGAATTTCTAAAATCCAAAACACTGACATTACTAAATTCTGGGAAGGATATGGGGCAACAGAAATTCATTGATTGCTGGTGAGCTATACAAAATGGTACAGCCACTTTGAAAGACAATTGACAATCTTTTCTAAAACTAAACATACTGTAACCATTTGATCCTGCAGTGGTGCTCTTTGGTATTTACATAACTGAGTTAAAAAATTAGGTCCACACAAATACCTGTACATGGATGTTTACAGCAGTTTTATGCATCATTCTCAAAACTTGGAAATAACCAAAATGTTCTTCAATGGGTGAATGGATAAATAAACTCTGCAATTTGGCAATGTAATATTTATTATGTGGTTCTAAACAGGAATGCATTATCAAACCAGGAAAAGATGTGAACAAAATATAAATGCACATTACTAAGTATAAGAAGTCAGTATGAAAAAGCTGTAAGTGTATGATTCCAAATTTGTGATATACTGGAAAAGGCAAAAAAAGATGAAGACTAAAAAGTTCAGTGATTGCGAGGGAAGGAGACAGAGAGGGATGAATAGGAAGATTCCACAGGGTTTTACAGGCAGGATTTTTCAAACTATTCTATATGACCCTATAGTAGTGGATACTTGTCATTACACACTTGTTGAAACCGTAAGATGTATAACACTAAGAGTTAACCCTAATGGAAATTATGGACGTAGAGTGATATGATGAGTCAGTGTTGGTTCATTTATTGTAATCAGTGTGGCATTCTGGTGTGGGACGTTGATGACAGAGGAGGATGTTAGTGTGTGGTGGGCAGAGGTTATAAGGTAACTCTTTGTATTTTCTATTCAATTTTACTGTGAAGCTAAAACTACTATTTTTAAAGGTCTATTTTTTCAGAGAAAAGACAGAGGAGACATTTTTCTTAATTGGACATCTTGAACGAGAGACAATTTGATAATAGTGACTTTAAATAATTGCATTGTTTAGAGCAATCTATCTTTTTCTAACTTAAAAAGGTCTCTGATTAAAATGGATGAGCTGTGTTTCTTAAGGGGACAATTTGTGTATTTATCATAATCAGACAACAAGGACTGGACAAATGTGGAATTGTCAAATCAGCCAGTAAAGAGTACATAATAGAACGTTTCTAAACTGTAGAATGTAAATTACACTAAGAAGTTTTAGCATACCCCAATCTCTGCACCTAGAATGACAAGTCATTATAAGTGAGTGATATTAAAAGATCATGAATAGTGCATTATCTTTTTTATTTTTTTATTGTCCACCATTCTAAAAAAAATCATAAATATTATCTAAACTACAAAAACAATTGAAAAAATCTAGCACAGATTAACAATGATAAAAATTGAATCACAGACAAAATTCAACTCATTTATTTATGTTTTACCCCAGATGTAATTTTTTAATTGTTTTTGAAATTATTTCCATGGTACATGTTTTGGAGCTCATCAGTGACCTTTTCATGTTTTATTTTCCTGACCCTTATGGCGTGTCTCACACATTAACACATCACCTGGTGTTTAATAATACTTGAGTTACAGCCATCTTTTTCTCTTAAATAATAAGTCCTATTTATTATAATGTGACTATAGAAAAAACATACAATGTGTTAACTTGAAATTCTTCTTTCTTGTTTATACTAAAATATCATGTGAGGTATTAGGCACCATAATTAAATGAATAAATATTTTTCAGATAACTGTTTGAGATTATAAACTATTTACAAATAACTTCTTAATGTTAAATTCTTAATTGAAGCAATTAATTTAAAAATAAATTTTAGGCAGGCCTGGTGGCTGGCACCTATAATCTTAGCACTCTAAGAGGCTCAGGCAGGTGGATTGCTTGAGCTCAAGAGTTTGAGACCAGCCTGAGCAAGAGTGAGATCTCCATCTCTAAACGTAGCAGGGCACTGTGGGGGGTGCCTGTAGTCTCATTTACTCCATAGGCTGAGGCAAGAGAATCACTTGAGCCGTAGAGTTTGAGATTGCTATAAGCTGTAACACCTCAGCACTCAACCCCAGGGTGACTAAGCAAGACTCTGACTCAAAAAAAACAAAAAAAAACTTCCCCCCAACCAAAAATAAAATAAAATAAACTTGAACAAAAACATCCAATTTACATAATGATTTATTTAAATTGCTCTTTTGTGATCAAAACTTCCTTAATCTTACTTTATTGCCTAGGGTAGGACCACAAAGGCTAATGCACTATAATGCTTACCTGAATTGCTACTTTGTGAAGGATTTTTAGAAGAATTTTGGCAATTCTTATTGACATTTGGTATCTTTCTTACTTGATCGTATGAAATCTGTCTGTAAATGCTGTATGTGTGAGACATCATAAATAAAATTACTGTTTTAATACTAATATGGAAAACACCAATACATTAAATTCTTAACATATTTCAAACAATATCAGAGCTAATATTAGAACTTTAATTATCTGATACACTTCAAATATGTAAGCTCTACAAACTTATTAAGCTTCAAATTGAAGAAGGGAATAAAAGCAAGCTGAAGTAGTAATAAATTCAGGGAAGTACAGATCAGTAAATTAACTAAAGTTAGCTTGACATAATGCAACGTGTCCTAGTTCTGGAAGCAAAAGCTATTTGGTGGTAGACAAGTTGCTTTTCTTAGGCTCATTGTCTTCTTCTAAAAAATAAGTATTGCCTTATTTCATAAGTTTTTAAAATTAATATGAGGGTATGCGTGATTAAAAAATCATTTTATCATAAGGTCATTTGCACTTGAATGTTTATAGCAGCTCAATTCACAATCATAAAGATTTGGAAATAACTCATGTGAATGGATTAATAAACTGTGGTGTACCATGGAAAGCTATTCAGCCATTAAAAAAAAAAGGTAGACACTTTGTATCTTTTTCATTTACCTGGGAAGATTTGGAGAACATTTCCTAAGCAAAGTATCTCAAGAATGGAAAATCAAGCATCCCATGTACTTGTACTCAATATCAAGTTGAAAATAGTAGATGAACTACTACAGACCCAAATGAGAGAAAATTGAAATTAAATTCAAGAAGGGTGGCTGATGGTTCGGTAAATTTCCACCTAAAGGGTATAATGTATGGGTATATGGCACATTTCCTGGGTGAAGGACTCTACTACAACTTGGACGTTACCTTACAAATGCCATGTTTTGATCTAATCCACTTTGTAACAATTGTGTGCAGAAATATTGAAACAGCAATGTATTTTAATATAAATTGTTAGAAACCAAAAATAATTAAAAGCAATTGGCTGGGGACAGTGGCTCACGCCTGTAATTCTAGCACTCTGAGTGGCCATGGCAGGTGGATTGCTTGAGCTCAGGTGTTTGAGACCAGCCTGAGCAAGAGTGAGACCCTGTCTCTACTAACAATAGAGAAAAATTAGCTGGTTGTTCAGGTGGGCTCCTGTAATTCCAGCTACTTGGAAGGCTGAGACAGGAGGATTGTTTGAGCCCAAGAGTTTGAGGTTTCTGTGAGCAATGACACCATGGGACTCTACCCAGTGTGATATAACGAGACTCTCTATTAAAAAAATAAATAAAATAAAAAGAAAAGCAATGTCAATTTTTGTGAGTGACATGAGTAGAAGTGGTGGTGTAAGGAACTCCAAAATCTTGTCTCTTCAAAATGAGTGAAGAAACCAATAAAAAATTGTCAAAATTATCAGATCTCTTAAGATTAAAACAAGTTTAAACTAACAAGGTGAATGCTTAATCAAGGGAAAAAAATACTTTGAATATCAGTAAGAGAACTTTGTGATATATTAACTAACCCTAATCTATCCCTCTACTCTCCAGCTCTGAAGTACTCTGGAAGGCAATATCCCACTTTCCAAGTACAGGTTTCTCATACCAAAGAAGGCAAACCAGACTATATTCTCAAGGACTGTGATTCTTTCTCTTTGAAGAATCTGCCTTTATGCCATTCTAACTTGGAAGTCCATTAGTGTTGAGGCAGCCACTGAGAAGTTATTAGTCAAAGATATTTAAAGGAAAGGTACATTGGCTGCTGCTACCTATGGCAAGGGATAAAAGTTGAGGGGAAAAAAATACACAAACTAAAAACTTGGACAGAAAGAACCGAAAATACTTGAAATATCTTATATATCCTGTGACTCTAAAAGGATCATTTTTTAAAACTCAAATTAAAAAAAATTACTAAAGAATGTCAACAGCAGATTTGAGAGGAAAATTAATAAATAAGTACTTTTAAAGGTAGGTTAATTGTGACTATGATGCCTGAGAATAGAAAGAACCAAATAGTGACTAAGAACTCTGATTGATACAATCGTGTGTTTCAATACACATATAATTGGAGTACAGTATAGGTAGAATGGAAAAAAAGAGTAGAAGGAATATTTGAAAAATAGCACCTGAAAATTTCCCTTATGTAGACATGAAGAGAAGTAGCTCAACACATCTCAACTAGAATAAATTTGAAGTGAGCCACAAGAAGACACACTGTCACTAAAACGTTGAAAGCAAAAGACAAAGAGAATCTTGAGAGTAGCACAGAAAAGCCACTCCTGAAGTACGAGTAATTCTCAGTAAGATTTACAGTTAATATTTCATAAATACCAGTGGCCTACATATTTATGAAAAATACTCAACATCATGAATCATCAGGGCTATGCAAATTAAAACCACAATGAGACATGTGGTCAGAATGTCCATTATTAAAAAGTCAAAAAACAAACAAACAAAAAAGTCAAAAAACATTAGATAATGCTATGGATGTGATGAAAAGGGAGACTTGTACACTGTTGATGGGAATGTAAATTAGTACAGTCTTTATGGAAAACTATAAGGGGATTCCTCAAAGAACTAAGAACTACCATTCAACCCAGCAATCCCACTACTGGGTATCCACTCAAAAGAAAAGAAGTCATTTTTATCAAAGAACACTTGCAATCAAATGTTTATCACAGTATAATTCACAATTGCAAAGATCTGGCCTCAATCTATGTGGCCTTTAACTAATGGATGAATAAAGAATATAGGTATAAAAGGCCACAAAGTGGTAAAGGGGACATTATAATATAAGAAAGAGAGAGGGTGAGAGAGTGATGAGGCATTAAAAATTACTTATTGGGAACATGCACTCAATTCTGATAATGGGAACACTACAATCTCTGATTTCAATGTTAGACAATTCATCCATGTGACAAAAAAACAAATGTGCCTTCTAAATTTATTGAAAAAGAAAATGAAGGCCAGAATGCAGTAGAAGGATATACTTAAAACGCTAAAAGGGTGGAGGAAAACCTGTCAACTAGGAAATTTCCACCCAGAAACCAACCTTCAACAGTGAAACAGAAATTAGAATGTTCAAAGATAAACAAAAACTGAGAGTATCCATTGCTAGTAGAACTTCCACACAAAATGAAATAAAGGGTGACATTCAGGCTGAAACAAAAGGGTGCTCGAGAGTAACTCAAATCTGCATGAAGAAACAAAGAACCTTGGTTTAACAGTAACTACAGTTTAATATGAAATTTCATATTGATATATTTTTAGTTTGTAACTCCTCTCTATACCCATGTGAATCAAAAGACAATTACATAAAATAATAATTAGAAATCTCTGTTGAGAGGTAAACAATTTATAAAGATATCATTTGTGACAAAAAATAACATAAAAGAGAAGCTGACCTTTAGAATGATGGCTTAACTCAATACAGAAAGAATATATGATTCACCTCATAAATGGAATTCAAAACAAAGAACATATGGTCAGCTTACTAGATGCAGAAAAAACATTCAATAAATTGAGCATTCCTTCAAGATAAAAAACCTCAACAAAGTAGGCATAGAGAGAACATATCCCAAAATAATAAAAGGCACATGTGATAAACACACAGCAAACATCATATTCAATGGGCAAAAGTTGAAAGCATGCTGTCCGGAGAAGTAAAACAAAAGGATGCCACTCCTTTTCAATATAGTACTGAAAGTCCTAGCTAGAGCAATCAGGCAAGATAAATAAATAAAGGGCATCCAAATTGGTAATGAGGAATCAAATTATTTCTGTTTCCTCCTGATGTACTCTTATACTTAGACAACCCCAAAGACTCTGCCATAAACAATCCTACATTTAAACCGACAAAGGTTTAATAACAAGAATCCACAGAGAACTCAAACGTATTAGCAAGAAAAGAACAAGTGATCCCATCTCAGGATGGGCAAGGGACTTGAAAAGAAACTTCTCTGAAGAAGACAGGCACATGGCCTGCAGACACATGAAAAAATGCTCATTATCAGAGAAATGCAAATCAAAACTATTTTGAGATATCATCTAACTCCAGTAAGATTAGCCCACATCCCAAAATCCCAAAATCAGAGATGTTGGCATGGATGTGGAGAAAGGAGAACACTTCTACACTGCTGGTGGGAATGCAAACTAAAATATTCCTTTTGGAAAGATGTTTTGAGAACACTTAGAGATCTAAAATAGACCTGCCATTCTATCCTACAATTCCTATACTAGGTATATATTCTGAAGACCAAAAATCACATTATAACAAAGATATTTGTACCAGAATGTTTATTCCAGCCCAATTCATAATTGCTATGTCATGGAAGAGACCCAAGTGCCCATCAACCCATGAATGGACCAATAAATTGTGGTATGTGTATACCATGAAATATTATGTAGCCTTAAAGAAAGATGGAGATTTTTACCTTTTTCATTTACATGGATGGAGCTAGAACATATTCTTCTTAGCAAAGTATCTCAAGAATGGGAAAAAAAGTATCCAATATACTCAGACTTACTATGAAACCAATTATAGCCCAAGAAGAAGGGGAAAAGGGAGAGGGAGGTGAGGGGATTCAAGAGGATGAGTGGAGGGAGAATAATTGTACCTTCTTACAAAGGTACATATGAAATTTACTAGGTGTAGAATATAAATGTCTTAACACAATAACTAAGAAAATGCCATGAAGGCTATGTTGACCAGTTTGATGAAAACATGGCTCAGCAAGTAGGACGCCAACCCCATATACTGAGGGCTGCGGGTTCAAATCCGGCCCCAGACAAACTGCATCAAAAATTAGCCAGGCGCTGTGTTGGGCACCTGTAGTCCCAGCTGCTTGGGAGGCTGAGGCAAGAGAATTGCTTAAGCCCAAGAGCTGAAGGTTCCTGTGCGCTGTGACTCCATAGGACTCTACCAAGGGCAATAGAGTGAGACTCTGTCTCCACAAAACAAAAACGAAAACATTTCAAATTGTATATAAAACCAGCATATTGTACCCCATTAATGTACACAGCTATGATTTAATAAAAAAAATGAAATTATTAGTACATATTAAAATAATCCTGCATTTGATGATTTAGTAATGTTTAAGTATAGAAATTCAACATGGAAAAATTAGTAGCACTTCTATACAGCAATTACAACCAGCCAAGCTAAGAAACAAATAATAACTCAATTCCATTTATGATACCTGCAAAAATGACAATATCTGTTGATATATTTAACCAAAGCAGTAATGATCTCTACAAGAAAAACTACAAAACATTGATGAAAGAACTTGTAGATAATGCACAAATGAAAGAATGTCCCATGGTCAGGGAGTAGAAGAATCGACATTGGTAAATATTGCCAAAGCAATTTAAAATTTGTGTAATTCCTGTAAAAATACCAACATAATTTTTCACAGAATTAAAAAAAATTCTAAAATGCAACTCATTTTAGAATAGGAAAAGGACACCCTATTCAATAAAGGTAGCTGAGAAAATTAGAGAGCTACATACAGAAGAACAAAACTGGATCTCAATAGCTCACCATATACAAAAATTATTCTAAGATGGATTAAAAACTGAGGGCTAAGATCTGAAATTATGACAATTCTAGAAGAAAACCTAAAAAAATTTCTGGACATTGGTCTGGGCAAAGAATTTATAACTAAGACCCCAAAAGCAAAAGTAACCAAAGCAAATAAATACAAATAAGACTGAGTTAAACCAAACAGCTTCTTCACAGCCAAAGAAATAATCAACAGAGTAAATAGATAGCTTATAGGTTGGGAGAAAATATTCTCAAACTATACATCTAACAAAGGGCTAAAAGGAATCTACAGGGAACTCAAACAACTTAACATGAAAAAGAAACCCAGCAAAATGTGGGCAAAGAACACATGCAGATACTTTTCAAAAGAAGAGATACAAATAGTCAACAAATGTGAAAAAATACTCTACATCGCCAGTCATCAACAAAATGCAAATTAAAAGCCCAGTGAGATACAACCTTACTCCAGTCAGTATAGCCATTATTAAAAAGTCAAAAACTCATGGATATTGTTGAGGATGCAAAGAAAAGCAGACATTTATATGCTACTGGTGGAAATGTAAGTTAGTATGCTTTGTGAGGCTAACAACATGGAGATTTCACAAAGAACTAAAAGGACTATGTACCATTCAATCTGGCAACCCCAATACTTGGTATCTGCTCAAAGGAAAGAAATCATCACTTCCACTCGGTAGTACACCATAGCGTTATTCACAGTGGCGAACATCAGAACCAACATAAGTTCTACCAACTAATGAGTACATAAAGGAAATGTGAGCCATGTATATACGTGCACGTGTCACTTAACCATGAAAAGAATAAGGAAACCATGTCTTTTGTGGCAACTTGGATGGAATAGTAGGCTCATATCCTAAGTGAAGTGACTCTGAAACAGAAAATCAAATGATCACTTATAAGTGGGACGTAAATAATTAGAACACGTGGACATAGAGGTTGGAATAACAGACTTTGAAGACTTGGAAGGTGGTGATGAAGGAGGTTGGGAGGATGGTGTGGAATGAGAAATCATCTTATGGTACTCTGCATAGTAATTCTATGAGGGTTACATGACAAGCCCAGACTTCACCACCACACAATACATCCATGTAACACATCTGCACATGTGCCCCATAAATCTACAAAAATAATTTTAAAAATAAAATATAAAGATGGAAAACAAGCCCCCCCCAAAATAAAAGGAAACGCCAAGTGCAATCATACTTTACTTTTTTCAAGAAATAAAACATTGAATTAATATAATCACTTTGTATTTAGCAATTAATTCTTAGATATGGTACCAAAAGACTACATAACAAATTTTTTAAACAGATAACTTATATTTTTTAAAAAGCTGTTACCAATAATGAACACCATCAAGAGAGTGAGAAGATAACCCAGTGAATGAAAGAAAAATTTCAAGTTATGCATCTTACCATGGCATTTGTGAACTTAATTGTCAGATCAAATTTATACACAGATAGCATTTATCAAAACTGTCGCAATTCAAGAATGAAAATACAAACAAATCAACTGAAAACAAGCAACGGAATTGAACGAACATTTCACCAAAGGTACAAATGGCACACAAGTGTGTGACAAGATATTAAACAGCATTTGTCATTAGAAAAAAGCACATCGAAACCACAGGGAGATATCATTTCATATCCACGACCATGGCTATAACTAAAAATAAAGGGAAATAAGTTTGGCAAGGATGTCAAGATATTAGAGCACGCATACATTGCTTTCTTGATGAGAATGTAAATGTTGCAGCCTCTGCATAAGAAAGTTTAGCAATTACATACAAAGTTAGAAGACTTCTCGTATAATCTGGTAATTTAACTTTTAGGCATATACCTAAGGGAATTGAAAACAGATACAGAGATGTTCATAGACATTATTTATAATACCCAGAAAGGAAAGCAACCTAAATATCCCAGGTGATAAATGAATAAATAAATTATGACATATCCATACAACAAAATCTTATTCAGCCATAGATAGAACGATGTACTGATACATGCTACCGCATGAATAAACATTGAAAACATTACATTCAGTGAAAGAGGCCGGCCATGAAAGACCACATAATGTATAACTCTGCTCAGATTAAATGCTTCCAGTCAGTTCTATGCAAAAAGAAAGCAGAAGAGCGATTGCTTGGAGTTAGGGGAAGGGATAATGAAAGATCACTGCTTCATGGGTGCAGGTTTTCTCTTTGGAGTGATGAAATGTTCCAGGATTAAATACTGGCGATGGTTGCATAATTCTGTGAACGTACTAAACACCACGGAATTGCACAATCGAAGGTGTTTTGAATGGTGCTTTCATGTTGTATGAGTTTCATGTTAAAATGTATTTTTCCAATCTTGCAAAATAAAATACTGTCACACTCATTTTTCTATCAATTACATACTATTTGTTATTTTATATAACTTTCAGGTCACCTTTTAACAGACTTCTTACAATCACTGATTTCATTAATTAAACAAATACTTAGAAAAACACTATTTGATAGTGAGTATTCTGCTTATTGGCCCTGGAGCAGTGACATAACAGATTGATTCCTGTCCTCATGGATTTTATAACCTACTGGGAGAAGTGAGTCAGTAAGAAAGTATTTAAAAATGAAGAACCTAACTTATACTTTAATTCTCCTGCTTCATACAATTTTTTGTATTCTCTGTCTGTCTGTCTGTCTGTCTGTCTACCTCTCTTTTGCAGACACACATACACACACAATCACATATATACACATGAGTACTCAAAAACCTTCAGATAGATATCACATACTTTGGTTGACAGAAAAATATTATATTTACGGATATAATGTCTGACACTTTTTCCTCTGGGTAATGTCTCTCTTTTCTGAAGCTTACTTTCTTTTGAGCTTTTTTGGAGCATATTGCTTTTGAAGAAAACAAATATTTTGTGATGGATGAGAGAAAAAACAGGAGCATACATTGGGAAGTTGACCAGTTGGCCTGTTTTCAGTAACCTGTTTCCAATTTACAAATGTAAAGCGCAATTTTTAAAATTACAGACAATCATATTCTTCCTGTAAATCTTTAACATTACAACAAAGTTGTATTACAGCTCATTCTTCAAGAAATCTCATGATGCCATTTGTTAAAATGTGACTCAGAACTCCCGAACTACCAAAATCAATAAATATTTAACTCCTTGCCATGTAAATTCCATACAATCTTAAATTCAACAATAATTATGTTGTTCTTTGGTTTTCTTGTTTTCCTAATGAATTGTTTCTTTTGGATGCCAGTGATAAATTATATAAGGAGATATCTCATAAATCTTCAAAAATTATCTTGCAAAAATCTTGAGTAGAGTGGACAGACCTACAAGAAAAAGATTTCCCAATCTGTGCTGATAGTTGCATTCTTCTCTGAGCAGACTGGTGAGATGGTCTCCTGCCCCACCCCGAAGTGAAGGCAGTGGTCAGCGATTACGAAAGGTGATGATAAGAGCAGCTGAGAAACTGTTTTCTTTCCCGTGTTTCTCTGCACCAGGTGATGGAGCCCACAGACTGAGAACTGCCTGTCTCTCCCACTACGATGGATTTACCTGGATTAAGCATAATTACCATGATGTTACCATTGTCCTACTGGAGGAGAACTCTTACCTCCTAAACTCAGTTTTCTTAAGGGTTTGGGCCACTGATATTTAATCACCTAGCAAAGATAAGTGGATTTATAAACCAGAATAAAACACATGATTAAAAATGAAAGCACCGGCTCGGCACCTGTAGCTCAAGCAGCTAAGGTACCAACCACATACACGGGAGCTGGTGGGTTTGAATCCAGCCTGGGCCAGCCAAACAACAATGACAACTACAACCAAAAAATATCCAGGCATTGTGGCAGGTGCCTGTAGTCCCAGCTACTTGGGAGGATGAGGCAAGAGAATCGTTTAAGCCCAAGAGTTAGAGGTTGCTGTGAGCTGTGATGCTACGGCACTCTACCCAGGGCAACAGTTTGAGACTCCGTCTCAAAAAAAAAAAAAAAAAAGCACCTTATTAATTCCAGGTTTATTTCCACATTTTCCCAAGTCTTCCTTCCATCTCCCTTCCTATGCTGATGCTGTTCATATTTTAAAATTATTTTTAGAAAATAATTATCATACCCGTAATATTCTTAGTTAACAAATATTACAATAGTCAAATATTCCAATTATGTTGGCTGCTTTCTCTTTACTCCTTCTACTCAAAAAGTACTAAAATGACATTATATGAGAAAATATGGAAATAATCCCAGAATATAAAACAAATACCAGAATAACTACTTAAGAAAGAGATAGGTGGGAAGATTATGAAAAAATAGACGGAGAGAGAGACATACTTGATCTCAGCCTAATTCTCGGATAATTGTCTCTTTCTCAACTACCATGATCTTCCTAATCAATAGCATTTCTGAGTGAAGAGAATCAATTGTTTTTACTACAAGCAGGGTCCTAGGTTATTTAAAAATACAGTCAACTAGCATAACATCACCTTTCTCGTACCCTGGAAAAGCAGCTAGAGAACCACTTGGCTATTCCTCTAAGCAACAAGCAAGTCAGCATATTTCATGGGGAGCAAAAGCAAAATCTCCTGATTCAAATCAAATATCCATTTTCTCACCCCATAGAAGGGACTTGATTCCTGGATTAGTTTCCCAGAGCTGCTTTAACCAATGACCACAGACAGGATGGCATGAAATAATACAAATCTATTCTATCACAGTTCTGGAGGCTGGAACTCTAAAGTCAAGGTGCCATCAGGGTCATGTTCCCTCTGAGACCTGTAGGGCAATCCTTTCTAGCCTCTTTCTGGCTGCCAGTGGTTTCTGATGTTCCTTGGCTTGTAGCTGTATCACTTTAATACCTGCCTCTGTCTTCACTTGACCTTCTTTCTGTGTGACTCTGTGTTTTTCTCTTCTCTGCTAAGGATACCACTCTTTGGATTTAGGACCAGCAGCTATCAAGTGTGACTTCATCTTAACTAATTACATATGTAATGACTAAGTTTTCAAATAAGGTCTCATCCTCTGGGTAGGCACAAATTTCTCAGTGACATTACTGAACTCATTACAGTTCTCAAGCTGAAATGTCTTTTTGGAACAGAGAAGATGTCTCAAAAACTTTCCAGATAGAGAGATATAGACACTGACCCACATGTAAACACACATGTATAATGGATGTGTGTGTGTGTGTGTGTCTAAAAAAGGTAAGGCTAGTTACCAAATAACTCAGAAAAATAAGAAAATTTCTTGTGGAAAAAAATCATGCCCACCAGTTGAGAGTAATTGCAGCCTCAAAGGGAAAGTAAATTTTACCATAAAAGCCATGGACAACGTTCACTGGTGACTGAATAATGACACTGCAAACATAAAATATTTGATGTATTCAAGAGTTATTCCCTTTTATCTCTGGTTAAGATCATCACACATACACAAAAACTGTACACACATTTTCTAAATATCATTAAAACTTGGCTCAGCACCCGTAGCACAATGGTTATGGTGCCAGCCACATACACCAAGGCTGGCAGGTTCAAACCCAGTCCAGGTAAAAATGATAATGAAGACTGCGACAAAAATAATAGCCATGTGTTGTAGTGGGAACCTGAGTTAGAGGTTGCTGTGAGCTGTTACCCCACAGCACTCTTCCCAAGGCGAAATAGAGAGATTCTGTCTCAAAAAAAAAAAAAAGGAAATATAATTAAAACTCCTTCAGTGTACTCTTAGGTTCTAACAGTGTGTTACACATATGACTAATTTATCTTATGAACATATGAATATAAAGACAGAAATTTAAATTTAAATATTAGTAAACCCTTTAATATCTGCCTAATACTTCAAGAATCACAAAGAGTTTTAATTTAGATAAGTTGATGTCTATAGAAAACCTGACAGGTAGGTTTTATCAAATCTAGCATCAAGCAAACAAATTCTCCACTTGCATATATGGTGATCTGAAACAAACTATAGCCTAGATACTCAGTTTCTTAACTACCTAAATGGGTGAAAATATATCTTCAGCTACCCTTTAATTCTAAATGTGAAAAAAAATTAGCACCTGTACCATAGACTTAAAGTCAAGATTAACCTACACATAAAGTGCTAGTTCATTAATATTAACTAAGGAGAAAGGGATAAATGAAATTTAAATGTATGTATTTAAAAATATCATCATAAATCATCTTCAGTGATGAATTCTAAGTTGAAAGTACATTTTAAGAAACATCAGGTATTATATGATTTCCATTTTAGCTTCGGTTGTTAATATGTTAGCATGGCAATTTCCTATCAATAAATTAACTATAAACTTTGTAAATGTATGTTGCTAGTGGACAAATGGACAATGATGAGACCAAGGCAGGATTTGTGGGAAAACACAGGAGTCCTCAGTAGTTAATGGGCACTAAAATGTACAGTGTCCCCTAAGCTTTTGAGGAAAGAGACCATATTCTATTCATGTGTGTGTTTAAACCTCACAAAGTAGGACTTATAGTAATGACTTGAGGCATTATCTCTTGATTGAATACAATGAAATGTTAAAGCGAGGATTGCCAAGTCGGAGAAAGGAGCGTGTTTAGAGGACAAAGGCCAACTAAACACAAAGCATCACTGCTTTATAATCCCTCAGGAGCTTGATGGGAACTGGATCTTTGGATTCCTGGATGTTATGGGTGTAAAAAAAATAATTCCTATAAAGACAAAGAAAAATTAAGTAAAATCATAGATGAAGCTTAAGTTGTTTAAAGACCCCAAAACTGTATGCGAATACTGGGAAAATATTTGTTTTGTCTACAAGGGATTGTATTTGTTTGTTCCAGTCACACACTGCCCTCTAGTGTCAAAATTTCTCTTTACAATGCAAAGAGTGAGCATTGGATACTCTCCATCTGACTCCCACCCTATTCCCAGCCTCCACCCCCAAACTCACGTATTTGTTCAAGTAGAATTCATTAGATTTAGTAGATATATGTGTACATTTAAATATCAGGTCTAGGATAATGTCATTTTATTTCTGTAATATATGGGGAAAATGCTGAGAATAAACATTGGCATAAATCAGAAACTATCATTAAAAAGTGTCACTAATTATCAATTACTTGATACCAAATATATTTTTACTTTAATATTTACCTGTCTCATTAAATAGATTTATATATAATTATCTTACTTCTAAATACAAAGTTAAAGACAAATATATTGCTTTTCTCTATATCACCAAAGAAAGGCTGGGAAAGATAGAAGGGAGAAGGGGCTAGGAGAGGTTGGTGAATGGGCACAAAGTGACAGGTAGGAATGACATGTTTTGATGTTCTATTATGCAGTATAGTTACGATAGCAAATGATAGTGCGTATTTCAAGAGAACAGGATTTTGAATGTTGCCAACCAAAAGAAATATAAATGCTCAAAGTGATAGATAAGGTAATTAGCCTGATTTGATGATTATACTATGTATATGTCATGGGTCATCACATTGTACCCCATAAATATATTATATGTCAATTATAAATAAAAAAGTGATTTTAAAATAGAAATTTCACTGTTTAATACCCAAAGGGGGAAAAATTAGTCTCAAATTTTCCTGTAACTTTGGCCAGAGTCAGGAATAAAAAGCCAGAATATATTTCTTTTCCCTTAGCTAGTGTGTTAGATCTTTGTGTACATCCTATAGGAGAGCTTAAGTTTATACCAATCCAGATTTCCTGGTGACAAAAGCAGCTCTTGAGAAAATGCAGAGTGTGGTCCCTCTGTGAGGAATACTTGCAACTAGCAGGTAGTCTTGGGTAGGAGTGTTTTCCTAGACACAAACAAAAGGGTCATTCTTACAATATCATGATCCAGTCTTATTCAAAATTTAAAGTTCATTATAATTTGGGGCTTTAAATAGGAGTAGACCCCAAATATCTCAAAGTTAAATTATAACATACAATGAATCAAATTTTAGTGAGAAAGAATAAGAGAAGAGGGAAAGAGAGAGTGGGAACAAGGACACTAACAGTTTAAGGGACCCTACAACACTTTACAGAAAAACAACTTCTGATCAAAAAATTCAAAGAAAGTTGGCATTATCATATCTTAAAATATTGTGCTAATAAATAGAGAGGTCCATTGGAGTGAGATACATTTCAAAATGCAAAGAAACTGGGGTGAAGATGATGGGGAGTTGTTGTTGTTGTTATTTTCTCAAATTGTTTTCCAGTATTTTCTAAAAGTAAAAATAAGGACATTGAAATGCTTATGACAATAGCTGGTCTCAAGATATATTTAATATTATATTTCTCCAAAGCATGTAAAAGAATCACATTACTGGACCCTATGTTCACTAAGCACTGGAAGCACATTATTTAATTTTTTAAGGCTGTTTTCTGGCATATCAAATAATCTAAATTTGGCTTTTTATGGTTTTCCTTCAATGAGACACTGAAAACGACTCTCCTTGCATGAACAGCTAACACATGACGATTATATTTCTCCTTAAAAAAATCAACAAATTAAAATTCTGTTTAATATATCAATACATTTTAAATTTAGCTAGGGTCATTTGTCATCCTTGAGGATGTTCATATTAATATACCTATCTTAACACAGTTGAGAGCACAAACACAGACCAAGGAAAGGTCATTTATTTTTAGACTTTTTATCTACCTAAATACATTACCCATTATTCCTGCTTGTGGTCTATTTTTTTCCATTAAAGTCCTTAATATACTAACCATAAGTAGAAAAAAAAATCTGATCTGATAATTTCAACATTCATGCCATTTCTTTTTGTTTGTTTGTTTTTTTGGTTTTGGAGACAGTCTCTCTCTCCTTTTTTTTTTTTTTAATTGCGGTTTTTGCCTGGGACGAGGTTTGAACCCACCACCTCTGGTATATGGGGCTGGTGCCCTACTCCTTGAGCCACAGGCGCCACCCAGAATTCTTTTTTTTTTTTTTTGCAATTTTTGGCCAGGGCCGGATTTGAATCTGCCACCTCTAGTATATGGGGCCACCCCATTCACACCATTTCTGCCTGGATTGGATGCCTGTTCAAGTCTCTTCAAACTCTGAGTTCGGTTGTCCTTGTTGTCATGCTTTGTAAGTTTTGTTGCAAACTGGCTGTGCCTTATCAGGTAAAAGATTCTGTAGCCATATGGTCAGGTCTCAGTCTTGGGAAGCCCTTGCCTGGGGCAAACCTCACTAATTTGCTTCCCAGTCTCATCTCCCACTCCTACCCTGGCTGTTAGGTGAGAATGAAAGGCCACAGGGGGCTAGATTTGTGTATTTTCCCTTCTCTCATGTGGAAAGTTAGACGAAATTTCCTTCCCCTATCTTAGTCTCTGATAAACTTTGACAGGGTTTGACTCTGCCTGAGAATAGAACTTGTTAAGGACAAAAGAACCCTGGCCCTGCTTCAAAATGGCTTCCTTCCTTCCTTCCTCTCTGCGCTGAGAGCATGAGGAGATTTTTCTCCAATATTCATTGTGAGGACCTGGTAAAACTCACAAAAATATGAGGGTTTCTATGACTAAGTCCTCTGGAGTTTTTGACTCCCAACTGTCTACTCTAAGCCCCCAAAGATTCATCAGTTACTGGCCAAATTTTTCTACCCTGGTGTTGGTTCCTATGTGAATTTTGCTTTGGTAAGTTGAGTTTCTCTTACCCATTTATCAAAAGTATTTGTCTTTCTGTCTCCTTAATTGGGAGAGGGTGGTTTATCTTGTGACCTCACTTCTCTGCCACATCTAATTGATTTTCCAATGTGTTTAGTTTTACTTATTATTAGGATGGAATTCTAACTTCTAAGCTCCTTACATGCCGGAGTAGAAAGCAGATGTTTTAACTTTTAAATACATACAATTTGGTAAATTTTCAAGTTTGCAATCTGAATTCCAATTATATTTTTGTTTTACACAATGTTATTTACATGTAAATAATGTTTTATTTTATCATTCAGGTACCTCTTTATGTGATCATGATTAAGAAAAACTGTGATTATTATAGTTTAATTAAGGTCTACATGATGTATTTTTATTATTTTTGAGACATTTTAGAATTTCAGGAGTAATTGTTATGAAGAAATAAAAATTTATTATAAATGTTTTTTGAAAAAGTGATAAAAAAACTCTGAAAACTAAAAGACAAAGAGATGGGTAACATTGGGGCTGGTGGAGTAGAACACAGACTACTATTTGGTTATACACGAAGAATGATGCAGAGAATACAGAGAAAAAGAAAAAATAATGTGTTTTCTGAGATGGTTTATTATCACAAATAGAAAACATGAATGAAAATTGATAAGACAAATGGAGAGAAAAAAATTAGGATAAAAAAAGAATGTTTCTTCTCTATTCTTCTTTCACAAAGAAAGACTCTTACAAGGTGGGGTGAACTCTTTGGGCAGTATTTAACAGAAAATTCTCAAATTGCACAGCAAAGGAGTGGGGTACATGAGAAATGAGCTAATAAAATAATAGGAAGGAAATGAGCAGTGAATCTTGCAAATATCTGTTTGCAGGTACCAGGATGAGGGAAATGAGCTTGCTATCATGCCACAGGGCAAAATGAGGACTTGACATAGTGTTACAGGAACAAATTGGGTAAATTAAATTTTAAATTATATGGTTAAATTGTTAATATTGACAGATAAAATTATTATCAATGACATAGGTGAAACATAAGACAGGGTGGCAGTATAAATCAAAAACTTTAATATAAAAAATCTTAGAGACAATCTTTGAAATCTATATAGCCCAAACTATTAATAATCACACTTGTAAAAAGGCTAGTAATACAAATTTTAAGGCTTTCCTCTCGTCATGAAGATTATATTTATTTAATTCAGATAGCCTTCAGATTTATAGCACAATATTCAAAGAGCTTATTTTATTTCTTTACTAACTTAGAACAAAATATAAAATAAATAAGAGTGAAATAGGCATTTGTTGAAAAGTAATTACTCTTTTTAAAATTCTAGTGATTAAGAATAAGAAAACATGTAAACACTCAAAATCATTTCTGGAAAATATGTGAAAGGTGCTATTATAGACTAAATGCAGGTGGGAAAATTGGCTTCATATTCTTTAACACTTGCCAAAAATATCATATTGTTGTTTGAAACACAAAAATTTAATTGCTGGATATCTCCTGAGAAAGGGAGTTTTCTTCTTTGAATATTTTTACATAAAATACACTTAAATTTTTACTTTTCTAAATATATGCATTTTTTTTATTGAATCATAGCTGTGTACATTATTTCAATCATGGGGTACAGTGTGCGGGCTTCACATACAATCTGAGATATTTTCATCAACCTGATTGACATAACATTCATGAGATTTTCTCATTTACCATGTGAAAACATTTTTGATCTGTATTTAGAAGTTTTCTCCTGACCCTTCAAATAGGCACCACAAGTGTGATCTCACCCTTTGTCTTATCTCCCCCCACCCTCTCCCTCTCCTTCCCTCCCTCTCCCCTTTCCCCGTCTTCCTGTGCAATAAATGGGTTGTAGCCTTCACTTGAAAGATAAAGAATTTGCCTCATATTAGGGGTGTATGCATTGGATACTTTTTCTTCCACTCTAGAGATACTTTGCTAAGGAGAACATGTTCCAGTTCCATCCATGTAAATATAAAAAAGGAAAAGTCACCATCTTTCTTTAAGGCTGCATAATATTCCATGGTATAAATATACCACAGTTTATTAATCCATTCGTGGATCGATGGGCTCTTGGGCTTCTTCCATGACTTAGCAATTATGAATTGGGCTGCAATAAACAATCTTGTACAGATATCTTTGTTGTACTGTGATTTTTTGGTCATCTAGGTATATACCAAGCAAAGGAGTTGTAGGGTCAAATGGCCAGTCTATTTTTAGAACTTTGAGTATTCTCCAAACGTCTTTCCAAAATGGATGTATTAGTTTGCATTCCCACCAGCAATGTAGAAGTGTTCCCTTTTCTCCACATCCACACCAACATTTCTGGTTTTGGGATTTCATCATGTGGGCTAATCTTACTGGAGTTAGATGATATCTCAAGGTAGTTTTGATTTGCATTTCTCTGATGATTAAGGATAATGAGCATTTCTTCATGTGTTTGAAGGCCGTGCG
>CAUYON010063979.1:0-26001 GCA_963573935.1 Arctocebus calabarensis
AGAATGCTTTGACTCTGAGGCTCTGCCGCTGCCTTTTTAAAACACTGAAAGTGCGGGGGAAATGGTGAGTCCTTGGGTGGCCAGACTGAGGGCGAGAAGACACACGACTGACAAACACCAAACAGACAAGACCAGTGAACAGATGAGGGCGGCCGGGATGAGCTCCGGCCTAGGACAGGAGTGGCCGCCTCCCCTAGGAGAGAAGCCCAGAGGGAAGCCGGGGCCGCCACCCTATCAGCCCACCGACCACCTGCCTTCCGAGCAGCACCCGTGGAGACACACCAGGGAGTCCCCAGCCACAGTCTCAGTTGGGACCTCTCTTCTGAGTGGGGGACAACTAGGATGAAACAAAACATTCAGGGTTTATTCAAAGACACAAAAAAGCTGTGCAAAACTGAGACAAAGGTCAACAGTCCAGGGATGGAGGAAACGGCTCACTGCACCATGCTCAAATTCTTCCTTCTTATACATTGTATAAAGGGACATTCATCCATTGTGACATTCTTTTTTTTTTTTTTTAAATCATAGCTGTGTACATTAATGCAATCATGGGGTACAAAGTGCCGGTTTTATATACAATTTGAAATGTTTTCATTAAACTGGTTAACATAGCCTTCAAGGCATTTTCTTAGTTATTGTTTTCAGACTTTTTTTTTTTTGAGACAGAGCCTCAAGCTGTCACCCTGGATAGAGTGCTGTGGCATCACAACTCACAGCAATCTCCAATTCCTGGGCTCAAGCAAGTCTCCTGCCACCACCTCTCAAGTAGCTGGGACTACAGGCGCCCGTCACAATGCCCGGCCATTTTTTGGTTGCAGCCATCATTGTTGTTTGGCGGGCCCGGGCTGGATTCGAACCCGCCAGCTCAGGTGTACGTGACTGGCGCCTTAGCCCGTGCCAGGCCGGTGTTAAGACCTTTATATTCTATACCTAGTAAATTTCACGTGTACCCTTGTAAGATACACTGTAGGTGTGGTCCCACCAATTACCCTCCCTCCACCCATCTACCCTCCACACACACCCCCACCCCTGTGACATTCTTCTTTAATCTTTTTTTTTTTTTTTTTCTGTTTTTTGAGACATAGTCTCACTTTGTTGCCCTGGGTGGAGTGCTATGACATCACAGCTCACAGCAACCTCAAACTCCTGGATTCAAGCTATCCTCTTGCCTCACCCTCCCAAGTAGCTGAGACTACAGGCGCCTGCCACCATGCCTGTCTATTTTTAGAGCGGGGTCTTGCTCTTTCTCAGGCTGGTCTTGAACCTATGAGCCCAGGCATTTCACCCATCTCGGCCCCTCAGAATGCTGGGGTTGTAGGCATGAGCCACCGCAGCACCCAGCCTTAGTCTTTATTTTTGATCTTAACTCCTCCCTGTGAGGTGGTCACTACAGGTGCCATCTGCCTTTAGGTGATGGCTCTATACTTTGCTGATGGCTCTCTTGCTGATGGCTCTATACTTTGTCCTGTTAATTTTTAACTGTTTCCGGCAGGGCTGCTTCCTCCTCTTCAAAGGTCTCCCTTCAACATAGATTATTCAACCCACAGGCAACGGAGCTGCATGGAGTCCATGGCCTGGTCCAGCGTAGCCTGTCCATCCAAAGTGTCACGGCTGCCTCCTCATTGGTGGATCAGTCCCCATTTTGGTTTGGGAGATTACTTTCCTGCCGAATCCCTGGGAGCCCAAATTCTATTGCAAAAGTCTGCAGGTCCACCAATGGTCATAACTGTAAAATGTATGATCCATTTTCGAAAGGTGTCTTCAAGTGCTTACAACCCCCTCTATTAGGAGTTTCCTGCCTTGGCTCTTCAACATAGGTCTTAGCGTCTGAGTTTTATATAAGCAGACACAGGTTCAGTGACCAAACAATTTGTCTAAGACCACACAGCTGATGAGTGGCAGGGCTAGAACTCCAGGTCTGCCAGCACTGACCATCATCAATACTGGGATGCCCACACCACAGAGGAACACGCTCTGCAGACCAGCTGAGTGCCATTGCTCTCCTTCCCCACCTGCTCTGCTCTGCTGGGGTCCTCCGGGGTCTCCCTCTCCAGCTCGCCTTTTCCATGGCCTGAGTCAGTTTCTTGTCCAGCTCTGTCCTCACCAGCAGATGGCTCAGCATTTGTCTTGCAGTCCCCGACCCATTCTGATACGCTGGGGGAACACCAACCCCACCTAACTCAAATGCCCACTCTGTGGACCCCTGCCATATTCCCCCTGGAGTCTAGCCCTGCTCTTAGAGCTAGAGTAGATGGGCAGAAATTCCTTCCAGAGGACTGAGTCATACTAGGGACATTGGGGGAGTCCAGTAGACCAGAATCAATAGACTGTCACAAATCTCCCACAATCTCAATGAAAAGCAAAAATGTCTGACGGCTTCGTCCTGCCACGGGTGGAGTCCAGGTGGTGCCATCCATAGGGGTCAGTCTTCCTCTTATAAAGGAAACTGTCCTGCCCACACCACAGCCCCTGAACCAGCGGTTCTCAACCTGTGGGTCGCGACCCCTTTGTAACAATGAAAATACCTCCTGCATATCAGATATTTACATTACGATTCATAACAGTAGCAAAATTATAGTGATGAAGTAGCAATGAAAATAATTTTATGGTTGGGGATCACCACAACATGAAGAACTGTGTTAAAGGGGCGCCGCCTTAGGAGGCATTAGGAAGGTTGAGAACCACTGCCCTAAACCTTCATACTTCTCATGTGACTCTGCCCACCCCTGTTGGCACCAGGGGTGGATACCTGACCATAAGCCAGTTATGATGTAGCTCAATGTGGAAAGTTCTGCCCAAGGAGGGGAAAGCTGGCCAGGTAGATTTTCACTTTGGAACACTTCAGTTGAAAGATATAAGAAGAACCCATTAGTGGCAGAAAGTGAGGCTGGGCGGATGCAGAGAAAGACCGTAAGGAAGAACAGAGACTCCAAGTAAACTGATGCTCTGTGCAAATGAAATCACAGCAGTGCCCGAGTAAACAGGAGCTTCGAGGAAGAACAAAGACATTTGAGCAGGCGCGTTCTTGGCAGAAAGAGAAGCAGGGAGAAGCCAATACTTAAATGCAGCCCAGCATCTTTATGGTGGCAACCTCCCCTTTCTGATTCTGTCCATACATGCCTCTTTGTATTACAACTCAGAGGATGCTAAGACTCCAGTCTACAGAGCCTTGTATTTGCTCCAGAGAATCCATCTGTGTTGTACGGAGTCTGAACTTAATAGATGCTTTGAGTTATCTGCAGGCATCTGGAAAGCAAGGGGCTGCACGGGCGTGGGGGGTGGCCTGCCGATAGTCAAGTGCAGAGGTTATAACCTTGTGCACTTTTCTTACTTCCAGCTTTGGCTCCAATTTGTGCCTTTGTCCCAGGTTTTTTAATCCCATGCTTCATTTTCATGACTTCATACTTTATATATTTAAGCTCCTTTCTCACACAAGATAACAAAATGATAAATATTCACAAACAGATGAGTTATAAACCAGGGCCCTGCTGGAAAAAAGAGTCACCCCAACAGGCTCAGAAGGAGAGATTCTGATGATAGGACCTCACATGGAGGTGTGGATGGCATTGAGGAGTTGACAAAGAAGAGTGAGTTAGCAGAGACTAGCCAGAGTGGGCAGCTGCTTCCAGCCAAATGGTTGAAGGAGCAGGGGAGGGGAGCCTTCATTAGAGCCCAGTGGGGGCTGGGACCAGGAGGAGGGTGGCGGGAGCCACAGTGCTGGAAGGGCGCAGGCGTCCTCAAACTTTTTAAACAGGGGGCCAATTCACTGTCCCTCACACCGTTGGAGGGCTGGACTATAATTTTAAAATAAAAAACTATGAACAAATTTCTATGCACACTGCACATATCTTATTTTGAAGCAAAAAACAAAACAGGAACAAATATAATTCACACTGCTGCATGGGGCCGTAGTTTGAGGACCCCTGGGAGACTGCCAGAGGTCCAGCTCAGGGAGGGGAGGGGCAGAGGGTAAATATCCCAACTCCTTCCACCTCTCACCTTGGAAACCTCCTGCTAGAGCTTCCCCACCTGAACCAGGCCCCAGAGAAGTCCAATATGGCTCAGTCTCCCAGGGCACGGAGGAAGGCTGAGGAGGATACGGGATGGATTGAGGGGAAGTGAGAAGAAGCAGTAGACAGGACGAACATGACATCTTAGTCTTGAACATGGTCACAGACAGGGGTCAGCCTAGGAAGAATGGGAGTGCGTGGGCAGAGGTGAGCAGTTCAAGGCCAATTCTGGGCATGCAGAGCCGGTGCTGGGCTCACTGTGCTGCCCACAGGCATACCATGTGTTGTGCAAGGCTTTCCTGCTAGAAAAGTCAGATGTCTCTCAGTCCTGGGAGCTCTGACCTCCCCTCCCCCAGAGTCCTGGCCCTCTGCAACACACCTGCCTACCAAGCTCTACACCTTGCACCTCCAAGGTCTCCAGATACCAGCTGTCCTAGTCTGCTTGGGCTGCTACAACCCCTGACTACTATGGAGTGGGTCTCTTCGACTGCAATCATCTATTTTCACCTTTCTAGAGGCTGGGAAGTCCAAAATCAACATGTACTGTAGATTCAGGGTCTGGCGAGGGTCTGCTCCTTGGTCCAGAGATGCAGTCTTCCTGTTTTAACTTCACATGGTGGAAGGGACGAGAAAACTCTCTGGAACCTCCTTTGTAATGGCACTAATTCCATTCATGAAAGCTCCACCCTTAAGACCTAAGCCCCTCCCAGAGGTCCTACCTCCAAATGCCATCACACTGGGAGGTAGCTGTCAACATGTCACAAATATTCAGTCACTGCCCTGGCCAAGGCTCTCAACTTTATCATCTTCGGTTCTTCTGCTTTTCACACAAGGGGAGGGGGTGGCAGTGGGTTCTCAGTCCCACAGTTTGCAGCTTTGTTCCCCGTCCTTGATAAAAGCACTTCTCAGCTGCCTTAAGCGCACAAGTTCTCTGGAAAGCGTGCACCTGTACAAACACACTCTCTCTTTAGAGCCCAGGGATTTAGTGAGAGCCTCTACACCCGAGAGGGTCCACCCCCAACCACTTCTCACCCCTGCCGTGTCTTGCAAAGCAAACCTTCATTAATCCCACAGACTCAGAGTTTGTGGGAAGGCAGAGTCCAACCCAGGTGAAATGTATGTGCAACCATCTTTATGGGAAACAAGAGACCTTATAGGAAGAAATCTATTATTTATCAAATGCCTATGTGTGATGAGCTTCCCATGTACATCATCAGACTTCATCTTTACATTCACTCTGGGGCATAGGTAATGTAGAAACTGAAGATCAGAGAGGTTAAGTAATTTGTCCAAAGTCTCACTTTTACTGCCTGGTGGGGACAAGATCCAGGCTCTGTTTTTCTGGAGCCAAGGAGCCATGCTTGTCCCCTTTCACTAGCCTGCTGCTTAGCAGAAGAGTGGTGCTCGCACAATTAACTCAGTGGGAAGGCAGGAAGGGTCTTTGAAAACAACACTTTTTGTTTATTGAAAGAGTATCTCTTTTGAGTTCCATTATATAATATGATATTGCCTGTAGAGTTGGAAATAGTAAAACTGTACTTCCCAAAATAATTCTCTAATGCTCATTGGTCAGTTGTTTGGACAAGACTGGTCTGATCCACTCCCCTTGTGCCGTGGAAAGAATGAGGACTCATACAGGGGGTGGTTGTACACCTAACCTCCCATCACCCCCTCTCCCAAACCCATCAGAATCCACCGCCTTCAGGGTAAGTATCTCACGCTCACCAGGGCCGGAACTCACATCCTCTGATTTGGGTTTTAAAGCCAGAGATTTGCACAGGATAATCTTTTTTTTTTTTTTTTTTTTTTGATTGTGGTTGCCTCTGATTTCCATTGTCTGAATCATAGCCACGGAATAAATTGAATCTTTTTCTAACATAGAATATATTACTCTAGAAATAGTAGGAAATGTTGATAATTGCCTTTTATTGGACTCACAAATAATTTATAAGTTGGTCCGGTTTAAAAAAAAAAATAAAAAGTACCGCAGTCTTTTATTTCTCTGGCTTCTTTCTTGAGGCTAGAAGCAGCGTCTAAAAATAGCTGCCTGTGCAGGGATGGGCCTAGCGCTCCCCCTGGTGGCCGTGGTGCAGGATTGCCAGCTCAGTCAATGGACCCAAAGTGACAGACCCTGCATTAGAATTAATTCTTTCTCCCCTAAGTCCACAGAGAAATTTGATTTATTCTTCCCAGTCATGTCTGCATTACAGAGTACTTCTCCTTCTAAAGTCCATTTGCTTTGAGGGTTAGTAAATGATCGATTCCTTATATGCATTATCACGTGGCAAACGTTTCTCTGAGGTAGGAAGAGTTTCTGTGGTTCTGTGAAATGTCAGGGCTCAGGGAGGCTGGGATACTCTTCCTTCCTTAAGAAGATATTGGGAAGAGAAATGCCAACTGGACTACTACTTATAGAGGGGATCAACTACATGTGAGTGTGTTTAGGGGTAGCAGGATTTGGAGGAAGGAAAGGGGGCTGCAGGGGAAATGGACTCAGAGGGGATCATGGAAAGAGCAGCTTAGCTTAGGGTCCTGACTCCACCCACGAGCTGCAGCAGGCAGGATCTCAGATGGGCCTCTGAGACGCTCTCCATCCTGCCCCTGGGCACACAGGAAGACTGTACCTCCAGCCTCCCTTACAGTCCAGCTGGGGCCATGTGATTGAGATCTGTACCATGGGGTGTGGGCAGAAGTGATGCTGTGTGTCCAGGCCCTGCCACTGAAGCATCCCTAGTGACTGTACCCACACTCTGTGCTGATGCATCCACACCGATGGAAACACAAGATTCCAAAATGTCAAAGTCACAAGAAGGAAATGAGCCTAATCCACAGGTCATCACTTAAAGCTGTGGTCCCTAACTCTCAGGCTATAGACCAGCACTGGTCCATGGGCTGTTAGGAACTGGGCCACACATCATCACCCTCTGAGCTCAGCCTCTTGTCTCATCCCTCCTTCCCTCTCCCTCCTGCCTCCCATCTGTGAAAAAATTATCTTCCGTGAAACCAGTCCCCAATGCCAAAAATGCTGGGGACCACTGATTACAGGACACTCAGATTGCGATGGGAGCAGAAACATTGGTACCTATGCTAAGGTGCTGTGATACAAGAGCTACTCCTTATACCAGCTGGGGTTGATTACCCTGGCTACAAAGCAAGTCACTTAATCTCTTCGGCATAATTTCCTCATCTAAAAATAGGGTTTAGGTATGAAGATTCAATGAAACAATGTATGTGAAAGTGTTTGACATACATTGATAAATGCTAAGTAAGGCTTGATAAATGCTAAGTAAGGTCTGACAATTAAGTTTGGAAACTTTCCACCACCACCCCCGCTTATGTTGGCAGCACTGTGCAAACAACTCAGTATGGTTTCAAAACCTTGGTATATCAGTGTCTCACAGATGTGTTTGTGTTAATATACGACAATGCCTTACTGAGTGGCATTTATTATTGTTTTTGCATGCTTTTGTGTGCCACACATAAGATGACAGTTCTGATGGTCGTTCCAGAAAAAGAGTTCCAAATTGCTTTGAAGAGTAGACTAGGGGCTGGTGTCGGTGCATAGCTTTCCAAGGGGAGTTCTTCAGAGGTGACCATAGTGATATTCTGGAATAAAGTTTGCAGTAGTTTTCCTGGGATGAGTTTATGAGCTTAATTGTCAAATCTCTTATTAAGACTTTGCCTCTGAAAAAAAAAAAAAAAGAAGAAGAAAAACAATTTTAGCTGGGCATGGTGGCATGCACCCATAGTTCGCTATTTAGGACGTTGAGGCAGGAGGATGGCTTGAGCACAGGAGTTTGAGGTTATAGGAAGCTATGATTGTGCCACTGCACTCTAGCCTAGAGAAAAGATAAATAAATTAAATATGTGAAATTGACTCCCTTGATGGTCAGAGATGGCTGTCAGCAGGTACATGTTCCTAGTTGGCTTTGAGAGTAAGCGGAAACTCCATTCCAGTATTTCAAAGAAAACCCTTTATATTCCTTTGATTGGACTGCCTTAGATTACACACTCACCCCTAAGCCAATCGCTTCACTGAGAAGGGGAATGTATGCTAATGACCTGTCAATCAGAACCTTTATTTGAGCTAGGGGTGGGATCAGTTGTGTGTGTGTGTGTGTGTGTGTGAAGTAGGAAAACACACTTTTTTTAAGGGGAGTGTTTTTTAGCAGAATAGGGAAGCAAGGCTTTCAAAAATGTGTGCTACAATTGGCATGTTTTTTCCCCTTGACGCAAGAAAAAACTTGCAGAAGTAGACAGCAAATATTATTTTGTGATGACTCAAAATGGTCACCTTCTCAGAAACCTGTAAGTTAACTGGACATTGTAGGTTTCAACGTGCCAACCTCTGACAATGAGTTTCCTAAAATATCCTCAGATATTGACTTCTTGAAATATGCTCCAATATTGACTTCCTGTCTTTCTTGACAGTGCAGTGCTTTAAAAAAATGTCTCTTAATTATAATTTACTATCTTGTTCTTCTGCTTTCTTTTTTCCCCCTTCATTTCTTTGTACTTCCCTTTGATTTTCTGCAAGTCCTTTAGAAAATGCAAAGTGCCGTACAAATGGGAGAGATCGTTCGTTTCCTCTGCTCTTTGTGCCTAAGGTAAATCATACGAAGCTTAATCATGAAATAATGAGACTGATTTTGAAACAGACTGGTTATATACTAGAAGGAGTGCCGCTCTTCTGAGCAGTCACCTGGAGAGGTGATCTTCATATTCCAATGAATATTTGAGTCATAGCTCAATCCGTATTAATTATACTTCACTTTTAACCTTAAAAGTATGCATCTGATTTCGTTTCTAATCCCCTGCAAGGTTCCTCCCCCCAAAATGAATTTTATCTTGGCAAATTCAAAGCAAAGATTTGTCTTTTTAAATATCCTATTTTAAGATCTGAAGGCAATTGTCCATGGAGAATTACAAAAATATTTTGGATCTCGGCATTAAAATAAATGTTAAACTCAGGAGGATATGAGTTTTGCATTTGTTTAATAAAAGAAGAGGAGGAAGAACAGGAAGGAAGAGGCAGAACGGAGGTAGGAGGAGGAAAGGGGAGGCCAAGGGTCATGCTCTTTCTCTGCAGCCAGGGTGACCTGCTTCTCGCCCTCTCTGCATCACCCCACCGCGAATCTGCCGCCTACAGGCTAAAGCGGAATCCCGCCCCTCCCCAACACGCCCCGTTTCCAGTCTGAGCTGTCCCTTTACATCCTGCTCTCCTGTCCCCAACAGTCCCCCGCCCCCCGGGATGCCAGGCCCCGGGCAGAAGCTGCATCCCAGTCACTCGTGCCCTTCTGGAACGGCCATCTCCCTGCTTTCATACCTAGTTCACGGTATCACCTCCAAAAACTTCCCTAACTCCTCCTCTCCACAAACAAAAGACTTACTGCTCTTTCTTCGGAGCCCGGGGCTTTTCTGCCGTTCTTGCCATCTTCTCTGGTAATGTTCTCATCACCTGTGCCTGCCCAGGGCGAGACGTCACAGAGCAGCTCCTCATGCCCCCTGTTCTCCTCGGTCCAGCAGGACACCTGGACCCCACGGGCTGCATTGCTCAGGCGCCTGCACTGCTGGGCTGCTGCCTGGGCTTGGCCAGTGGGCGCGCTGCCCGCGACTGAGAGGCGGGCGGAAGGGAGGGCCCCGGCTGTTTCTTCCCTTCTCCAGAAGTCAGGAGCGCACCTGCTTGCAGCCACGTCGCTCCCTCGTGGTGCCTCTGGCAGATTCCCGCTCCTGGGCCCTGAGACCCCTCGTCTTTGTCCTCCAGCCTAGTAGCTCCCAGTTGTGGCTCCCTGGCTTCCTTCCCAGCTGTCCCGGTACAAACAATTCTCTGTATTAAATTCCCTCTATTTTCAGTACTCAGAGCTAATTTTCTGTTCCTGATGGGACCCTGGAAGACACCGCAGCTCATCCCCCAACCCCACAGCTCCTTAGATTGGTGGTTTAATAATAAAACCAGTGAACGGACAAACATGTGTACAGATCACAAACCACTTTTCTATTTCCTCTTTCTACCTCTTCCTTTCGATCAGTTTTTTGCTCAGTGACCAAAATTAGCTCTTCTCTACTCTATACACTTTCTCCAAGTGGGCTCCCCAAACCCCCACCCCTCGCATCCACATGCTCGGGTCCTGAGTGGCATCAGCGTCACAGACCGAGGTGGAAGACACTGCATGGGAACTGAGATTGAGACCCTCAAGATCAGGACGGTTACAGGATCCACAAAACCGAAGCTGTAGGTGGAGGCCCCTGAGAACCACCGTGAAGCACTGGGTAGCCGTCTGCTCTCCAGGCCTGCTGTGTGACTTTACCCAGACTGAAGCCAATGTACGGTATTCTCAGAGCCCAGAGCGATTTGCAGATGAAGACGCAAGTTCATAGCCAAAGTGGAAGGCGTGGGGAGCGAGCAGGCTGCCAAAATGCTCCCCTGTGCCTGAGGCCAGCACGGCCGGATGGGCTTCTCAGAGGCCCAGAGCTTTATTTTATTTCCATGGTCTGGAGGCCAAATGGATAGAAAGCAGGTGTCGGATCGGATCTGAGAACGGCCGCGGCTGGCACTGCTGTGGCCGTGGGGGGGACGGCGCGGCCATGTCCTGCCCTTCCTTCTCTCAAATCACTCCCATCCTTCCAGGCTCGGCTATGAATGAAGCTGAGCAGCTGTTGAAAAGAAGCTCAGCCCTAAAATGAGAACAGAAAAATAACCCAACTTAATGAAATCTCACCCAGAAGGTGACACATTTATTGAGAAGACATTTACTGCGGACTCAGCACTGAGCTGGGGGCAGAGGACAGGAGAACTGAACACCAATTTCTGCCCCTGCCCCCCAGGTCCTCCACCTACGTGGGGGACACAGATACAGAGATGGAGGGACAGAGGCAGGTTGGGGGACTGACCTGGAGGCCTGATTCTCCAGTCCGGCCCCCACCGAGAGGTGAAGGGTGTGAGCTCTGTGAGGCTGCCCAGAGGCTAAGCCCAGCCCTGCCCACACTTCCCGCCCTGTGACCTCATCTGTGTGACTTTCATCTAAAAGGAGGGTTAGTGCCTACGTCACAGCTGTTTTGAGAATAAAATGAGCTCATGCACAAACAGTGCTTCCCACCGAGCCTGAGATAAGGCAAACCCACCGACCGGGCTGCAGTCATGCTGGGCACCCTCCCTCGCAGCTTGGCCTGTGGCAGCCTGGCCTGGAGTGTGGGCACTTTTGAAAATCCTCAGACACACCAGGGAGGTGGGGAGTTTATGGAGGAGTTGAAGAAGCCGCCACGTGGTTATAGACAGGCCCGTTTTGTATTTGCGGTCGGGTTAGGAGGTGAGTGGTGAAGGAGGTGTGGGCAGAGGGGCTGATTGAATCACCTGCCTGCCGCCAGCAGGAAAGGCTCCTTCTGGGGGAGTCACTTGCACCAGCTCTAAAGGATTGAGGCAGAGGACACAGGGGCTGGAGGAGATGACAGACAAGCAAGGGACAGCATTCCAGGTGTAGGACACTGGATAGGCCAGCATCCCGAGGCAACACATAGTGTTGTGAGCCCAGGAATGAAGAGATTCAGTATGGCACGTGTCAGGCTCTGAGTGACAGGTGCTGGGGCTGGAGAGGCTCCCCGGGGTCAATTCTGAAGAGCCTGTGTGTCCTGGGGAAGGGCTTGGACTGTTCCTTTGCTCACACTGCGAGGAGAGAGTAGGCGCCAGGCCATCAGAAAAGCATGTGGTCACAGCTGTCTGGGGGAGACTCATTTGGCAGAGGTGAGAGCCTGGACGCGGGACCCACAGGACTAAAGTTCCAAGCCCCTGTAGAGGGGACAGGGTGACCCAAGCTGATTGAAGAGATGGCTCTGAGGTCCAGTCCTTCCCTGTAGGTCCCCTGATGGCAATAGCTGTGCCAGTGACCAGGCCCGTCCTGCAGGAGTGGGCACGGAGTGGCTTGCTTACTGAAGGCACGGTCCACTGCACTTGAACTGGGAGGGGCAGCTGGGGGAGGAATGCCCCAGGCTTCCGCCTGGGAAGGTGGACGAGCTGGACCACTCAGAGCAGGTTTAGAGGATCTACTCACTGGTGAAGTCTTGGCCTGGCCGAGTTTGCGGTGACTGTGAAACACCCCAGGGGTGCGGCTGACAGTTGTGTATACGGGTCACCATGAGTCCTCAACTCACGAGCAGTGCCTAGCCCCGTGCGCTGAGTTGGTATTCAGTAAATGCGTGTTGGACCTGGACCCCTTGAGCGTCTTCTACGAAGCACTGGTGCTGCTGTTTTATTGCCTATCGTTTTCCTTCATAGGACTTAAGTGTCCGAGTATGATAGGCACTTGTCCCTGTGGCATTGAATCATTCATACAGTGACGCACCTGCTCTTCAATCACTGACTCCCTAGTTGAGGGCAGGTTCCCCGGCACAAGGACAGCGCACTTTTCAGCCTTCCCCCACCTCCTATATGTCTCCTCCTAACCTTGACCATAGTGGAAATTAGGTGAACATGTGTTGAATGAATGAGGGGCCAGGACAGGGATGTGGGTGTGGATGTGGGGTGGATAAAGGTGGGAGCCAAGAGAGAGGAAGGGAGCCGGTGAGCGGGGTGACTACATCAGCCATGAAGCTTCCAAGTTCAAAGCGACTTGCTTGTAACACTCTTCTGCAGACCTCCCAGCCCCCTCCTCACCTCCTTCCACAGCCCCTGAACCCATCCTGATCAAATCCTTTCTCTGAGTCGTGGTTCTCTCGTCTGCAAAATGGGGGTTTATGATATGTGCCCTGTCTCCTTTCTAGGCGGTGATGATCGCCAGATGAGGTCATTCAGCTCAACAAATGTTTCCATGGGGGATTAAATGCCACAGTGACAAGTGCTGACCCCCCCCCCCACGCTCAGTTGCACCTGGCTACTGTACACCCAGAGTGTGCACTGTGGCTTGGGCGACATCTCCTGTCCAGGAGACAGTGAGAAACAAGACCTCATTGACACAAGCCACCTCTCTTCCCAGAGAGCTTTTCATTTCGATGACAAGACTCTCATCCTGCAATGTGAGCAAGGCCAAATGGCCAATCCCACCCCACATCCTCGTTCACAGCGAGCTGACTGAGCCCCAGGGCCATGGCAGTGGGCCCGCACCTCACCTCCCTGCAAGCTGTTGCACCAGCTCTTGGCAGCAGGAAGCCTGAGCCCCTGCCACTCTGACAACAGAGGCAAAATGGACCTTAAAGTAGAAAAGGATATATGATCCCTAGGGCTGCTTTTGGGATGACAAAGAGTCGGCAACTGTGGAGAGCAGAAGTCGTGCCGTGTTAAACGTCTATACTCCTGCGGGGCCCGACCTGGGAAACAGGTTACTGAAGGCAGGTCTTCACACCAGCTGTGCTCTGCCTCTGGACTGCTCTAGCCTTGCCCACTCTGGGCCTAGAAGATCCTTATCGTCCGTGAAGCCTGCCTTCACCCTCTGGGCAGAAGTAGATGCCCTTCCTCTAAGGAGAAGAAGGAGAGAAATGAGCTAGACATCACTGAGAGCCCAGCAGGTGCTCTACGTGACTCTCTACCCCTCTGCCAACATTTCTTCCCCATAACCACTGGGGGGATTGAGTTTATTAGATTTTTTTTTTTTTGAGGGAATGTCTCATTCTGTTGCCCTGGATAGAATGCCATGACTCACAAGAACCATCATAGCTCACAAGAACCGCAAATTCTTGGGCTCAAGTTATCCTCTTGCCTCAGCCTCCCAAGGTGCTGGGACTACAGGTGTGCACTACTATGCCCGGCTAATTTGTTCTATTTTTAGTAGAGACGGGGTCTCACTATTGCTCAGGGTGATCTCAAACTCCTGAGCTCAACCAGTCCACCACCTCAGCCTCCCAGGGTGCTATGATCACAGGTGTGAGCCACCGTGCCCAGCCAGTTGGGAAGCTGGGAGTCAAAGACACAACTAGTGAGTGGCTGGGCCAGGGTTGGTCAAACATCAAATCGACTGCATTTCCGCAATACTTTTCTTCTTCTTTCTAAAAGAGCACCCACTGTGTGGATTTTAATTTCTCTGTTCCCAAGTGAGTTTCTCCAGAGAGATTACCCCCTCTAGATACCATCTCACTGCTTGTCCCAGACATACTCTGGTCGGTCTAGAGGTCTCTCAGCACAGGACCCAGGGCTGCTCAGACCTGAGCTCCTCCTAACCAAGGAGGCAGTGCCCTGTTCCCACCAGCTGGAGAAGTCTGGTGTTCATCCTGCTACCCTGGCCTGTGTCCATTATTCTTTTTTTAGACAGGACAGAGTCTCAAGCTGTTGCCCTGGGTAGAGTGCCGTGGCGTCACAGCTCACAGCAACCTCCAACTCTCTTGCCTCAGCCTCCCAAGTAGCTGGGACTACAGGTGCCTGCCACAGCACCTGGCTATTTTTTTGTTGCAGTCACCGGTTCCAAACCCACCAGCTCTGGTGTATGTGGCTGGCGCCCTAGCCACTTGAGCTACAGGTGCAGAACCCGTGTCCATGCCACTTGAGCTACAGGCGCAGAGCCCGTGTCCATTATTCTTGGGGATATATCTTCTGTAACAACACATCCTTGTGCTTCACCTGTCCCCAGCCCTCATTGTGTGTTTCTTGTCCCACCAGCCAAACATCTGCCTCCATTCTTGACTTTTGCTGTTCTTTCCTTGTGGGGCCTTCAACTCTTGTCTGTTTGCTTGATACCTTTTCTAGCACTGCAGTTTCTCTCCTTGTTACTGAAATCCTTCCCCAAGGTGTTGCCAATAATTCTTCTCTAACTAGTTGACTCCATCACTTCCCTAAAATCACAATGATGCCACCCCGGTGAGCTTCTGCTTGGCCACCAGCTGTACTACTGGGGCTAACAGCATGCGACTTTACCTCATTCACACAGATATGTCTCCATTTGAAACGCAGTGCTGCTTCTTACAGGCTGTGTGGCCATCTCTTTTAAATGAGAGAAATGACACTTCCTAAGAAGATCGCGAATTTTAGTGGAATATTATCTATAAAGTAGTGACCATTGTGCCCGTTGTTATTCCCAACACCCAGATGGGTCAATTAGGCATTGCAATCTGATTTTTAGTTCACTCCTCGAGAAGCTGGCTAAACTCACATTAAGATCAGTTTCCTTGGCTCAGTGCCTGTAGCACAGTGGTTACAGTGCCAGCCACATACACTGAAGGTGGTGGGTTCAAACCCAGCCCGGGCCAACTAAACAACTGCAACAAAAAATTAGCCAGGTGCTGTGGCAGGCACCTGTAGTCCCAGCTACTTGGGAGGCAGAGGCAAGAGAATGACTTAAGCCCAAGAGTTGGAGGTTGCTGTGAGCAATGACACCATGGCACTCTCCCCGGGTGACATAGTGAGACTTTGTCTCAAAAAAAAAAAAAAAAGAAAAGAAAAAAAGATTAATTTCCTCATCTCCTGACCCAATTCTTCCTATTTCCTCTGATTTTCCTACAACCCACTGTCAAAGTTTTGTTATATCTCAATAATGTATTCTAAGAAAGTCATAGTCAGAATAAGACACGCTATGCTGCAGTAACAACTAATTCACAAATTTTTAATAGCTTAAAACAGCAACAGTTGATTTCTGCCACAATCTAATAACTATTAGACAGAAGCCCTATTAGCTGTCTTAGAAGGAGATGCTCAAAGACCCAGCTTCCTTCAGTTTAGTGATTTTGCTATCCTGAGCACGTGGCCTTTGAGATTGCTACAAGACAATGTAGACAATTGAGCAAGGTTCGTTATTTTTTACCATATCCATTGACCAGATTCTTAGAGGGAAATTGGGAAATATGGCCCTCCCATATACCCAAGAAAAGGAATCCAAAAAGGGGGTTGGTGAACACAAAGCATTTTCTCCGCCCACCTTACCTCTATAATAAATAACCCTCCACAGCCCTAACGTGCAAGGAGGGATGGCCGTATCTCAGAAGCTTGAGCCTGGAGAAAAGGATAGAAGCTCTTCCTCCACCCATCAGCCCTGTAGCCAGCTGACCTCAGAGGACATTGCTCCCCCTTTGTTGAACATTCCATACCAAATGTGGCCCCAAGATGCTTCCCTTTTTTACTATAGCAGAGTTGAAGTTAAGAAGAAATGGGTAACTACAACAGATTTACCAAAGATTGGGGGATTACACAAGAGGAACAGAGCTCATGTTACAGCTTGCTAATTTGCACTCTTTGTAAATGGAGCTTCTCATTCTTCAGCATGGGTCTTCCAAACCTCTGTGCTGCAGCCACAGGCCAGAGGCCATCTGGCCTCCTCCTGCCCAGGAATGCTCATACACACGCCCTCTGTCCCCTCTGTCCACAAACGTAAGCCTGGCACTCAAGGGGGAGCAAGTTAGAGGGAGCAGGGGAGGTGTTCTGTTCACAAGCTATAAGGAAACAATTCTAACTCTTAGAGTCAGACCAATTGCTGTTTTTTAAATGCCAAAGTTCAAGTTGAAACAGAATCCCCAAAAGCAACAATATGAAGATGATGGGATCGATGCCTTATAAAAGAGCTGAGCGACCTAGCTAGACTTATTTTAGCCCTTTCTGCCTCCTGCCATGTAAGGACATAACTTTCACACCCTCTGGAGGGCGCAGTGCTCAAGGTGCCGTCTTAGAAGCAGAGACTGGGCACGTGTCAGACACTGCAACCGCTGGTACTTTGATCTCGGACTGCAGTAGAAGCAGACGACGATGCTGATTGCTGGTGGACTCTGTGGTGAGACCCACCACCGCTATGTCCCAGTACTTAGGCGCTAAACATCACAGTTATGAGGAGTGACTACGCCTTAAAGTGCAGACCTGAGAAAAGACAAGTGCTCCCTGCTTGAGTTTTCTGCCCAAGGACCCGCTTTTCTGGCTGATGGAACATGGGAGTGATTGATATTGAAAATGATTTCGTACTTGCAGGCAGGCCCCCTCACCTCCCCACAGGGGCATGGTCTTCCTTTGGTCTCAACAAGACAAGCAGATCAGAAAACATCTTAATAATTCATTTGAGTGGCGCATACAGAATGTAACTGGTGTTGACGGAGGAAGGCAGTTTCCTTACAAGAACCTAAGGGGGTTGATACATCCACAGCTCCGAGCATGGAACCTGGCACAAAGCAGGTGCTGAGCTTCTTGTTAAAAGGCTGTTCAAAGGAAAACAACTTGTCTTGGTCATGTTTGCTTAGCATCTTTCCAAAAAAGCTCTTACTAAACTATTATATACTATTAAGATGTAACTGAGATGTGCATAAAATTGACATGTGAGCTTCAAGACGAAAGAGAAACCAGTGGATTATACCACTGTCACAAACTGGCAAAAAGAAGGTAAGATCTTTCTGGAACCTACATCTCTCCAAGATAATTCTAGGCATTTTATCCTTACCTGTTTTATCATTAAATGACTGTACACTGTGTGCTAATCATCTTGTATTCTGCACGGAGGATTCATTCCTTTCTACCTCTCTACCCATCCTGGTCGTACATGGCACTTATCTTCTAGGTTTTTATCATTCACTCTCTCACCTCCTTTTGGGGCCAGCTTGGAGTGGACGAATCGGCCATGGATTAGGGTGGGGCAGGGTTCCAATGGAGAGTCAGACCCGAGCTCTCTGCACGGCCAGGATGTCTGCCTCCCCATCCTGACATCTCTTATCTCCCAACATTGTCATGAGGAACAGAAAAAAGAAATGCAAATTGTGTAGCCTGCTACCCAACGACTTTCTATAAATTTAACTTCTTTCATCTTTCCTTCTCTCCCTTGTGAAAGTAATCGGGATGTAAATTATACATAAATAAATTACATGCTATGCTGGAAAGACTCAGAAATGATTAATCTAACCAACAATAATTTTCATATTAATAATAGGTTATTCTGGCAGCACCATCCTAATTCTGACAATCAATCTGCAGACCCCAGCTTTGTCATTACATACAGTGCTCAAAGCTTACCTCAGAAAGAGGTGAATGTGTGCGAGTTCCTGCTTTCAGATATTTTTTAAATGCTTCTTTTTTTTTTACTTCCGGGAATTCTGCTACAAATTATTACTTGTGGTACAAAGTGTTAAGTAAAACCTTTGCCAAGAATGAAAGACTAAAACACGAGAGAAGAGGCTGAAAACCTTCACACAGTATCTGGGGCTAAAAGTAAGGTTGGAAGCATCAAGAATGTGCTGGAAATACTGGTTTCTGCTGCTTAGTGCCCCAGAGACTACATGGGTTCCTGTTGGAAAACGTGGCAAGTCATCACCCCTACCCAGAAGAGCAAACTGACGCCAGGGGCTTGAGAGACCAGAAATATCACAAAGATTTGAGCCTGACTTCAGCTAAAGTATCTGCTAAGTTTTCTCATAGACTACCCAAAAAAATTGCTTCAAAGACTCCTTGGAGCTCTCAGATTTATTATTCTGCTTTTCCCTAGGATTTAAATAGAAGCAAACAGAGTGGTTGTGAGTTGTGGGCTCAGACGCCGGACTTGTGGATTGGAATTTCTGCTCTTGCATTGGCTGTGTTACCTGGAAGGTGTGACGTAATATTCCTCGGTTTCCTCAGCTGGAAAAGGGGGATCAGATTAAGGATGAACTCACGCGATGCTTGCACAGTCCGGGGCACCTGTTCCCGCAGGCAGCGGGTTCAGTCAGTCCTTTCTTTGTCCATGGTAGAATGGAGCCACCATTCACCCTGGCCTAAAGCTCTCAGCAGGTCACCAAAGCACCTGTATAAAGTCAGGTCTCATACTTCTTTATTGAATTGAAGCATTTCTTCTTACCATGTAGTGAGACCTGGCCAAACTTAGTCAACCCCAAGCTCTCACTTCCCAATCTCTCCCCACAGTCTCTGCACTTCAGACCCACCTCTGTGTCTCTACCCTCTGACGTGAGGGAGCGTGAGTTCTCCTGCAAGCACAGGCAGCTGCTATGCATGGGATGGGGCTCATGGAAAGACTGGATTCATTCCAGGAAAATAAAACAAGGCTACTTCACACGGCCACCAGTGACTGTGAGGACAGGGAAAAGGAAGAGAGGAACTGACATTTTGGGTGCCTGCTCCGTGCTAGGCACCCAATCAGAACATTTTTGCAAGGTCATTGGTTGTTAAGCCAACACTGCCAGCCACTTATTTCATTTTACAGATGAGGAGCATCCATCCCAGGGAGGTTTGTTGACTTTCCCAAGGCCAACGGGTCATGGGGAAACTGAGTTGCATCCTTGGCCATTCCAAGAATCATAGCTCTTAAGACTGATGGCAAAACAGTCCCTCCCCTTAACATCCACCACTGATTAGTACCTCCTGCTACATTCTAGGGCCTCACACTCTAACTTGCCCAGAACCAAACCAGATGACAGAATCTCCCAGCCTGGCATGTAACCTGGCATGGAGCCACTAGGGGAAGCCCTTGGACCAAGAGCAAAAGTAATTGAAGGACCCTGTGCTGGGCTAGGGCCATCCCATCAGTCAAAATGTATAACTGGAGTAAGAACCCCAGAGCGCTGAGGAAGTGACCACAACCTTTGGCCTATGCCCCATTTTGCTGTAGGAATGGGCCCCGATCTGTGAGCAGAGTCAACTGAGAGTTGTGAAGTCAATGAGGTGGAGATGTATGCTGACCATTTATTTAATTAAATGGCATACCATGGCCCAGAACAATAGAAAATGTCTGTGTGATCAGGCCCAGTAAGAGGGATTGTTGCTTTGAGAAGTTCTTTTTTTTAGCATCACACGTGTATGTGTGTGTGTGCGTGTGTGAATGCTGAGTCATGATGTAAACGGTACCCCTTACCGCTGGTCATCAATAAAGTTTAGAGCACATGGACTAAAAGGCTTTTATAAAATCCATGCTCCCAGACCCAAGACCAGAGGTACTGGTATAGGACCTCATTTGCACCCTGAAACCTGCGTCTGGGAAAGATTCCTGGGCAGATTTGGGAATCACCTGTTAGATGAAAAGGTCACTCAGGTGGGATTCCCTCACTTGCCCTTCATCTCCTCATCCCTGCTCAGGGCAATAGCAGCTTTTCAATTTAAGAACGTGTCCCTAACAAAGCCAGAAAAGTTGCGCAGGCTGCAGGTGGAACAGGTCACGGCCCCTTGCCCTGCCTGTCCCCAGCGCCCAGGTTTGGATTTCCAGGGCCAGCTCCCTTAGCAAAACAAACAAAAATAGCCCCCAGGAAAATAACATCACTTCAGAGTCAGCAGATCTGCGTTTAAACCCGGATTCTCCTCCTTACTACCTAGGTCAGCATGGGCAGGTGTTACCTACCGTCTCTATGAGCCTCAGTTTCCTCGGCTTTCAGAACAGGGATATTAGCACTTCCCAGGGCAGCTCTAAGAGTTACAGATGATGTGTCCGAAGGCGAGTACCTGGCGCCACACAGAGAGATGCCTCTGTTCATTAGCTCCCTTTCAGGCCACCACTAAACGCCCTATGAACTAGCTCAAAGCTTTGGCCTCCTGACCCTGAGAAAGTGTTTGTGAAGTAGCAGTTTGTGGCGCGGGGGTGGGGCTGTGCTGTGACCATTCCTCCTCAGCAACTCCCCCAGGGCAGGCACAAAGTGAAATCCCCGGAGTCAGTGACTGTCAGACCAGCCTGGGGGAACCACAGGGACAGAGCTCCCCTCCCCTCCTATCTGGGGTCAGGATGGAGGCTGGCCTGTGCCCACCCCCAGGCGAGGGAGGAGCCACCGGCCAGGTGGGGAGCCTGGACGCAGATGTGGGAAGTGATTGCTCCCTGGCCTGTGGAGGGAGAGGAAAGCAGACGGTCCACCCCGGGAGCCAGCTCTGGGAAGCGGGCTTTGTCCTCCACACTCTACCTGGCGAGAAAGCAATGGAAGGGGTAAGGCGTGTCCCGCCACCTTGGCGGTGGGCTGGTCAAGTGTCTCCCGCTGGAGAGCAGTGGGGAAAGGCTGCCTGCACGTCTGTCCTGCCTCCCAGGGCGGTCTGTGTGGCTCAGCTCACACTGGCCTTGCTCACGGCAGGTGGGAGTGACGAGGGGAGTCCTGTGCCCCCTGGAGCGTGAGGGACAAGAGGGTCAGAGCAGTGATGGTCTAAGGGCTCATAGCTCTGACCAGCGAGCTGGACTTCTGACTGGTTCCTGATCCACAGCCTGATGTGATGGCTGTCAGCCTCTCTTCCTGTTTACTTGCCCTTGTGAACCGCGTCCAGGCTGTGTGTGGTGATGAGCGGGCAGAGGGCTGACCTTGGCACTGGGGGCGTCCGTGCTCTGTGGCTTTAGACTGTGCTGTGCTCTTTGTGAACTGTGTGCCCTGGGGTAAGCGTGTTCCCCCTGCAGAGCCCCAGCACTGTCACTTACAATAGAAAATTACTACTAGGAAAACCGGTTTGTGAGATTACTGGAGGTACTTGTAAAATAGAGATGGCTTTGGGGAAGTCCCCTGCGTGGATCAGGTGGCATTCCCTGCCCTTTTCATGGTGCGTGCTATTGGCATAGCTGGAGACGTCTCTCCCGACCATCATACCTTCTTATTTCCTCTTTCAATTCCACATTCTCTCTAGTCCCCTCTTTAATAAGTGGTTTCGTGTGTCTGTTTGTGTGTTGCTTCCATTATGCTTTTTTTTTTTTTTTTTGCAGTTTTTGGGCTAGACTTGAACCCGCCGCCTCTGGCATATGGGGCTGGCGCCCTACTCCTTGAGCCGCGGGCGCCGCCCTCCATATCGCTTTTATTACACATTTGGCATCAGCTCATTTTCTCCTGTGAGCCACGTAGCTTCCCACCCAGATGTTTGGTTTTAAATCAGGACAGAGGCCTACTCATTTCAGCTGCTGCTGGTCGGGAAACGCTCCCCTTTGGCACAGGGCATCCGTCCCTCTCCAAGTGGCTGTCAGTTTCGGGAAAGGATGCTGCTGGTACTACTTAATCTTCCTCCTCACGTTCTCCCCTCGGCCCCCTCCGCCATACCGCTTAGCAACTTTTTTTTTTTTAACATGTATTTTATTATTCTTCATTACATTATTTCCCCTCACCCCCTAGTGGTAAGACAGAATTTATTTACAGAAAAGAATACAGAAAACACTAAAGCTCCTGGTAGAGGGGGAGAATTCTAGTGGGAAGAGAGAAGCTCTCTCCATTTCTCTCCCCGTCTTTCCCCATCTCCTCCTTTAGGCCTTTAGTCTCAGGGTATATATAGGTGTATGGGTTCCTTGGCCACGAAATGAATGAATACAGTCCCTTCCGCCAAGATGCACCATAAGTGTGGCCCACCCCTTACCCTCCCTCCATCCCAACCTCCCCTCTCCCCTCCCTTCCCAACCCAACTATCATACATTTTTCTAATTTGCCTAACCTTCTGTCTGTTGTCCTGCTGTAGCCCTTGCGAGTGATGCCTGGCTTATCGCTGGCACTCAATAGTTGTCACTGATTTAAGCAACTTTTGAGAAACACCTCCTTGACCGAAAAGTGCCAGTTTGAATACATTTGGTGTAAAGGAAACTGACAGATTTTGCTGTCCCGAGGGGCCAGATCCAAACTGGCATTTGTTATTTCAGTTTATCTACATGACAACAGGGTGAGGTCATGGTCATTGCCCCTTTTTGTGTGTGTGTGGTGAGGAAATTGATGGTCAGCATGTAACTACTTGCTCAACGCCCCACAGCCTGTAAGCAGCAGAGCTGAGGCCAGAGCTTAAATCAGGAGAATCACTTGAGCCCAGGAGTTGGAGGTTGCTGTGAGCTGTGATGCGACAGCACTCTATCCAGGGTGACAGCTTGAGGCTCTGTCTCAAAAAAAAAAAAAAAAAAAGAATGTGATTATATTACCTACTAAAGTATCACTAGTATCCTTAAAAAAAAAGAAAAGAAAAATGTACAAACCAGCATGTTCATTAGCTAATACATTTTGGCGGGAGGTGGGGAGGGTAAGCTAATGTGATTATACAACTTCTACTGCTTAGAAAGAGGAGAAAACAGACCAAAAGAGAAACTTGGGTGTTTTCTCATCTTAAAAGGAGGATTTTATTTTTTTTAAAAAGGTAACAATGTACAGTAGAACTTCCATGGCTGACTGTCTCCTGTAAGTTGACCTGATTTTCATGGACACGCACCCCGTGGACGTGTCGGCACAACAGGCCTGGCGCCTTGTGTTGACCCTCCATGCATTGAGTGGCTCATTGCCGTCCCTTGAAAGGCCCCCTGTATGCATTTGCTCACTGTACGTTTACTGAACACCTGTTTTGTGAGGTCAGGTCCTGTTTGGGATTCTGCAGGTGCAGCACTGAACTAAACAGTCAAAACCTCCTGCCTTCATAAAACTAATATTCGAATGGAGGAAGATAAGCAAACATAGAATGACCGCTGCAGGCTGACCATGTGAGGGACGGTCACCAACCGGTCAACATAAAGAACTTCCACTGAGTCGGGAAACGCTGAGTGGGTGTTGTGCATGTCCGGTCCGTGAAAATGAAGTCAACTTGAGGTGGTCAGGAAGGTCTACTGTCTATATGCAGGAATGTAGACCCAATGGCAGTAAATACAAAGTAGATCCATAAAGAAGAGAAGGTCTGAGGATGGCGAGGTAGCAAGAAAGGCTTCTATTCTAAATGGGATGTTTCAAGAACGAATCAGTGTGAGGTGGCATTGGAGCAGAAGCTTGAGGGAGGTAAGGAAATGGGTCTTCCTAGGAAAGACCATTCTAGAGAAAGATAATAGCAGATGCAAAGGCCCTGGGGTAGATGCTTTCCTGGTGTGTTCAAGGAGTGGCTGGAGCAGTGGAAGTAGAGGACAGAGTGGTCAGAAGTGGTGGGGGCAGGGCTCATAGGATGAGATGTTCCTCTGAAGGAACCTGAATGGTGTGGGCAGTGCAAGGTCACAATCCAACTTGCATTTTAAAAGGATCATCTAGCTGTTGTTTTGAAAATAGACAACCGGGACAGCAAAGGCAAAAGCTTTTGCTAGCCAGATAAGAAACGATTGTAGTAATCCAGGGAAGAGGGGGTGATGCCTCCGAGCAGTGTCAGCAGTGAAGGTGGCCAGATAGAAGTGGGTAGATTCTGAATCTATATTAAAGGGAAAGTCACCAGGATGGATTGGACAAAATAAGGAGGAATTGTTAAGGACGCCGAAGTATGAAGCTGTGCCATCTGAAAGAATGGAGGTCATGTTTACTGAGATGACTTAAAACAGAGCAGATTTGGAAGGAGGTCAGAAGTCAAGTTTCAGAAACAGTCTGTTCCAGAGACTGAGCAAGCAGTTAGCTACCAGGTTTAGAGTTCAAGGGCGAGGCACGGGAGAGAGTCTAAATGTATCTGCATTATCTGGAACAATGTTGGAACCTAGTGCGTGTTCAGGTTGTATTAAAACTTGGCCTCCCATTCCCTGGCATTCTTCCCATCAAGAGACACACAGTCTTGGCAAGAGAGAAGTGTAGCATTTTTGAGCTGAGATAGCTAGGAGTTTAAAACATGGTGCTTGAATTGTTAGGGAAGGAGCGCTGGGGTTGTACTGAACTGTCCTTAAGTTTTCCCTTGTCTGTTATTAGTCCAGTGATTTTAGTTAAGTCATGAAATTACACACTATAGAAAGTAGGAGATTTCTCAAATACCAACCAGTCTAACAACTCCCACTTTATGGAGAAACTTGAGGTGCCAAGGCAGAAAGTGTCAACCCACCCCATTACTCCATCTCCAGCGCGTCACATGGACAGGGGCCGCCCCTAAAATGTTCTCGTTTACTTGCAAGGTAAAATCTGAGTCACTCTGCTCGCTGGGCCCTACTGTCAGGCTTGGCCTTAGAATTTCTTGGCAGGGGAAAGCGTCGAGAAAACAGTTTTAGTATGAAGTGAAAAGTAGGACGATGGTGCAAGGTGCAAGCCTTGTGTGGAGCGCAGAGAGTGGGAGCCTCCCCGGGGCGGGGTTCATCCTGGGCCCATGGAGGAAGCGGCCTGTCTGCCGAGTGATGGGAGAGCAGTAGCGTTTCACCAGGGAAGGAGGGAAGGAGGAGGAGAAGGCAGAGAGGACTGCTGGACAGAGGGGCAGCAGAGGGCAGCGGTAATCGCGGGCGAGAGTTGGGGACACTCCTGTAGTGAGGTGTGATTGGAGCAGAAAGTGAAAAGCCTGGACTCTGAGGACATCCTTGGGGACATGATACCTAAGGGCGACAGCTGCCATAGGTGCTTTCCTCTCAAACCCAGGGAGCGGCCGCCCAGCTTCCCCTCTAAGACGGAAGGTTGAACCCAGTGTTTCTGGAGTGGTGACATTCTGGGACTGCGGGTCTTTCCCAAGGTTAGACACAGCTAATTTTTGACACACCTGGGTCTAAATGCCTGTGAGACACCACTCAGCAAGTCCTCAGGCAAATTCAGAAGGTGTCGCCTGAATAATCCCCTTTCTAGGGAATCATCACACTCCAGGGTAACAGCTCCAGAAATGGACCTGCGTTAGGAAGAGGCCGCCGTGAGGACCGCCTGCTGACCACAAGCTCGTCTGGGGGAGAACGAGGTTCTCTGGGGATTAAGACCAGATCGTCGGGGATGAGAACTTCTGAGAAGGTGGGTGATGAGCGGTTCCACGAGGCACCTGTCAGACAGTGTGACCACGTCGCATCCACCTTTGCTAAGAAGCTGCGCTGCAGACTCCTCCTGAGTTGTGTCGTTCTGTCCTTGACGGTGACACCACCAGTGGCCGGTGCTACTGGGGCTGACACACATTCCACCCTGCGACATCCCCTGCCCCCGCAGGCAGCCCGTAGCTACTTTTCCACCAAGTGGGATCTTCCCTTCTCCCATCCATCTGTGCATCCACCTTTCCCAGGGGACAGGTGGCTCTAACAGTGCTCTGGCGCCACCCTGCGTCCTCCCACACCAGCTTCCTCGCTGGCCTTGCACACCGCCCTCCTGCAGTCTCTGCACACTGCCCTGCCCTCCCTCCTGCTGACTCTGCACACCGCCCTGTCCTCCCTCATGCCATCTCTGCACACCACCCAGCCCTCCCACCCGCAGTCTCTGCACACCGCCCTCCAGCAGTCACAGCACACCACCCAGCCCGCCCACCCCCAGTCACAGCACCCCCCCCAGCCCAACCCCCCCCAGTCAAAGC
>CAUYON010063980.1:0-10771 GCA_963573935.1 Arctocebus calabarensis
GGTTCTGAACTAGTAAGGTTACAGCGTTAAGATCTATTAAAATAATAAACAACTCATATCACAAGTTTTAATTGTAGTAAGTCATCCTTCCAAATGTGTTTATTTTTTCTCACTGTTCTTTGTCTCAAAAGTAAAATAACCAAAAATATTTTGGAGCCACTTGAACAACGTCTTTTATTTTTTAAAAAAGACCTAAGAAGAGCAAACAGTTGTTTTGCTATTTTACCCAGATACAGAAAACTTGAGATTCTCAGTACTTACATTCCATTTAATTACACTGATACAAAAATAGGGGTAAGAAGGATAGGCACTATTTGGGCTAGGAAACCTGCTGCCTTGGGGCCACATGTGGCCTTGAGTGTGGCCTTTTGATGGAATCCAAATTGAACAGAATAAATCCCTTTAGTAAAACAGTTTATTGAAGGGATTTGTTCTGCTAAGTTTGGTAGAGGGGGCTGCACTTGACAATCTGGAGGGTTACATGTGGCCTGGAGGCCACAAGTTCCCCATCCTTGAATGGGAATTTAACGTGTTTAATGTACCATGACTAACAGACTGACTACAGAAGAGACTTGAAAGCTGTGGAAAAATATGTAAATAACCTAGGAAAGAAAATATAACTTTACCTTGAAAGGGTCCATGGTGGAGACTGATAGTAAAAGTTCGATGGGATTATATTTAGAAATAGAAAACATGTCAAGAAAAATATCTGAAAGACAGAGAATGTAGAAGAAATAAATAAAACAAAAGGACATTTGGAAAGGTTACTGTTATGGTCTGTTAGATTTTAGAAGAAAAAAATGCATACACATGACCTACCAAGAAGAAAATGGGAAAGGAAAGGACCAGATGTAGGGTCACAGATCCTAGTTTAAATTCTCGACCTGTTTAGTGTATAATATAAGGCATATTACTTACAATTCCCTGTATAAAACTACATTTATAATTTATTATTTTTATGAGTGACATGAAAACAATGAAATTCTATTTCCCAACGTAAAGTGCTTTGCAAGTCATAGAGGTGTTTTCAAGTGTAGGAAGAACCTTGCAACTCAAAGTGAGATTCTGGATTTCGACAAGACTTTCCAGGCAATTAGCATTTCATAGGCATGTTATATTTTAGAAGCATTGGTCTCACAAAGTGAAAATTGAGTAATAGAAGAATCCCTTAATCCTGGAAGCAGTCAACTTTAATCTAGATTGAGCAAAATCTTGAAAATCTGAGTTTTCTTTCACCTTATCTGTAACTCTAAGAATGGGGATCATTTTGGAGATTCTCTGGGGAGATTTCATGACATAAGTGTCTGCAACAATCATTTGTAAGGGATATTTCAAATGAAGTTCTACTGATATGAGTTATCTTTTGTTAACAATTCCTATCTTGCTGTATGTTTGGTTAGAGTATTTCTATCATATTACTCTCATTTTCCTGCCATCTCACATGCTCCCTTGAAGAAAACACAGAGATGGGAATTGCTTATATCTTGCAGTTTATACGCACAGATAAATCACATATAATATGGAGTTGTAGTTGGTAAGTGTCATCTATCCCAAGGGAGCTAGCAGAAAAAAATGGCTGAGAACTTTTAGAGTGAACCGTATTTGAATCGTTCTTAAGCTCTGAAAAAAATATTTACTAAGTAGAAGCAGAGCTTATAAAACCACATGAGGAAACTGAACATTCTGATTTCAACTTTTTTATACTTGAATATCATTTTTTAAAATCCTCATTCTTTTTCTATATTAGATTCTTTTTAATATGTAATCAATTGATAATTTGTAAATAAGTGGCAGTTTGTTCTTCATAATAAGGGCTTCTAGCTATGCAAACCTAGTGACATAAAAGAGGGAAGAATATACCCATTGGTTAGCCAAACACCTGTATAATTGTAATTATACAATTAGTATAATTGTAGGGACTGCCAGCTGTGTGGCCTGTGTGGTCACAATCAGATATATGTGCTAGCTACAAAGAACCTGAGAGGACCTGCTAAGATTTAGATAAGGAAATAAGTAACTAGGAAAGGGGCTGATAAGAATTCTGACGAGATCTTTGACTCCATACCAGACAGGTAGATATGTGCCTGAACTATGAATGTCCCATTGGGGAACCCCCACTAGATCATGATGTACAGTCATTAGGGTGATAAGTTGGAGTGAACTTGATCCTACTGGGATCTAATGTCTGTATCCTTCCTAACTCAGCCTGTTTCTCATTTGCCATCCTATCCCTTATTTCCATCAACTGTCTTGTCTTGAGCGGATGGATCTGAATAAGGATTTGGACTTGGGCACAATTTACTGATCTTCGTGTTTCTCACCCCTATCTGGGCATCTCTAATCAAAGCCTGCTAACCTGCATTCAGACTAGAGCTTTTTGGTTACTCAAAAGATAAGGAATCAGATAATCATTCTTTTAAAACAGCTTATTGAGGTATACTCAATATCTCCATACTGTAAGACTGTTTAAAGGGCAGAATTTACTGATTGTCAATATATCTACACAGTTGCACAACCATCAATATAATTTAATTTTAGATCATTTGCATCATTCCTAGAAGCAGTCCTGTGCCCATTAGCAATTACTTCCTCCACCACCATCTCCCAGCCTTAGGCAACTACTAATGTGCTTTGTGTCTTTGTAGATTTGCTTATAATTTTTGACAAGTGATTTAACCAGCCCTGAAAAGATTACTTTATTTTTTTATTCAGATTCCTCACTAATAATCTCTAACCTCTCAGCATGAAGTTCTTTACCTTGAACTTCAAAAGTCTAGGATATTGGCAATTAGAAATTTATTTTGATGTACATGTATATTTTGCAAGTCCAGTTAGTCATTATCGAATAATGCAGACATGTTTTGCTTTGTTCACTGCTGAATTTTCTTTTTTTTTGAGCAGGGAGATGAGGAGCATAGTAATAAATTCAAGAAATGATTAAGCATGAATTACTTCAATTCTTTCCCACTTCTGAATTCATATTTAGTTCTATGCATCCCTGAGACTTTCAGGGCATAAAGTGTCGGCCCTGGTCTTTAGTAGGCTGGACTCATCTCTTAGATCCCAAGTCTAAGATTGGTCACTTACTCAACATCTCTTTCTAGTAATCCACATTTCCAACTCTTACCAACTATTGATAAAAGTGCTTTTTTGCTTACCATAGATGAAAATAGAGACAACATAGAAATAAATAATTTTACTGGAGTTTAAATGAGTACAAACAAACAAACAAAAAAAAAACAAAAAAAAATGAGTACAAACATACTGATCCTGGGGGGTTATTCTGACATAAATACATTTTTATACAAGCAATAAATTTATCTTTGTACAGATTATAAAATTAAAATGATTACCCCATAACTTATTGTATACCTATTGTATGCATTTGAAAGTATTTGACTAAAAGTTGTCAGAAACAGACTTAAGAAAACAAGTAAAATAGGGGCTTGTTTATTGGAAAGATCATTTGGCTTATAGAATTGATGGGTAAGGCCAAAAACAATAAAAATGTCCCTGGGTGGCCAAGCATGAGGGCAGTCCTGAAAATCTTAGAGTGAGGAACTGGTAGAAGATATTTTAGGGCACAGTAGCCAGGATGAATAAATTTCAATAGTTTATCAGTCTATGAGTATTGTTGCTGTGTCAAATTCCAGAGAGAGAATGTCTGATCAGCCCAGTTTTGGTCACACCTCCACCCCTCAGCCAGGACTGGTTGAAGCACCTGGATTGATTGTCTCACTAAGAGTGTATTCAAAGACAGGAAGTGACAGTTCCGACAGCAGAAATGGGTTGCTGATTTCAGAATTAAGAGGGAATGAATGCCAGAATGATAAGAGCCAACATACTGTTTATTTTTCAAAAGTGTACACAGTCCTTATTGTGATCTGGGCATGGTTCCAAGCACTTTACAATTAATTAATCATTAAGTCCTCATAATAATCCTATGTTGTAGGTGCTATTATTATCAACCCCATTTTATAGACCCAAAGTGATAAAGTAACTTTTCTGGACTCACACAGCTAATAAGAGAGAGAGAGAGGTGAGATTTGAACACAATCCAACTCCCAAGTTCCTGCTCTTTACTTCAACTATGATGACTCTCTCTGAGTACAATTTGGGAATATCATTTCATTGCTTTTCATAAGGACCCCATGAAGTGAACTCCTATTTCAGAAATAAGAAAACCCAGGCTCAGGGAGCTGAGAATGTGCCTAAGGCTGCCAGACTTCAGCACTTGTATTCTTTCTACCATATTATATTCTCTTTTGTACTCTTGATGTAGTGGTGGGTGGTCACATTCTATTAATGGTTTAAAATGCCACCACTTACATGCTTAAACGATGTCTTCATGTCTTCGACTCTACAGTTTTTTTCCCCTATGTAACATTTGAAGGAAGCCCTTGCCTTTTACAATTCTGTGTGCAATTTCTTTCAATAAGAGAAGGCAAATATCAAATCTCTGAGGAATGCTATGTGAATAAGAGACAAGCTCTGAAAAAGCTGAATCAAGATGCCATTTGTGTCTCGTCTCCCATTTTCTCTCTCCCTGATCTGCCTATAATTCTACAAAAGGAGCATTCCCTTCATTCTGAGTATGCCAGGGATTCAATTCCCAAGCAGATCAGCCCAGTAACAGGTGGAGCTAAGACCTTTCTGGCAGACAATTTCCCCAAAATCTAAGGTAATGAGAATTTCTTATTTTTTTATGTGAATGCAAAAAATAATAGGCTAATTCTGAATTTTGTTGCTACCTCTTACCATTTAAAGTCCAAATGCAGACATTGAGCCCTTCTCCAAAGATCTTAAGGTTGGAAGCACCTTGTACAGGACTTTTTCTCCAAAAACATACATATCTTAAAATAACATAATGGTGCAAGAGAGGATTTTTTAAAGTGCAGTTTATGGTCAGATTAATTTATCTAACAAAAACCAGACTGATGATAATTGCATCCTTTTCTAGCAAATGCAATCTTTTCTATAGCTAGAATAAAAAATAGGTGTGTTGCATTCCCACCAACAGTGTAGAAGTGTTCCCCTTTCTCCACATCCACGCCAACATCTTTGGTTTTGGGATTTTGTTATGTGGGCTAATCTTACTGGGGTTAGATGGTATCTCAAAGTAGTTTTGATTTGCATTTCTCTGATCATTAAGGATGGTGAGCATTTCTTCATGTGTCTGTAGGCCATGCGCCTGTCGTCTTTAGCTGGCAGACAGCCCTCAGAATATTTATGTATTTTTAAAAAAAGGGGGGAAATGATTATTCTTTCATCAAAATTAGAAGCATATTTTCTAACCATAATTTAAAATTCAGGTTATTTTATTATGTTCTTTGTTTATTAATGAAGCAATAATCACTGGTAATAAGTCACAAAATCCTTAATAAGATTGCATACCTTTTCTTTGTAATTTCCTTCCCATTCTTAAGCCCTCTTTACTTCCTTATTTTCCTTCCTGTTACCCCTTTTTTCTTTCTAAACCTTGTTTCCTACCCCAAATGCATTCTCTCTCTCTGTGCAATAATGACCTAAGTCCTGATTACATAGCCCTGAGGGATTTACAGGGAAAACAAATCAAACTTGGCTTTTCTACAGATGAGCTAACACTCTTCCATTATTCCCATTGGAAATAAAAGAAAAAGTCAGGGAAGAAATCCAAATCAGAACCTTTATCTCAATGCCAATAATTTTATTCCAACTTTGCTGTCTCTCCAAACAATCTCTTCCTCCAAACTTCTCACCCCTGCTTTCTACTCAGAAAACAAAAATACATTGAATGAGAAACTCAAGAAGAAAGAACCAAGCTAGCTAGTTCAAACTTTCAGCAAAAAACTACCAAAATGTTGCATTTTACCTTAGGTTTTTCATTATTGTTCTACTCTTATTTTTAGTGTAAATAAAAATAGAAGTGTATTAAGTGTGTATAAGCTGTATAAAAGTCCCCCTGGGGGCTTCTTGGTAAGCTTAGAACAGAACCAAACTCCTCACTCGGGATTGCAAGGCCTTTGGGGCTATTACTGGATATTTCCTGATATCTTTCTACTCACTCTCCTCCCAGCCAGTAAAAGGGCCTCTCTTGTCTCCCTGAACATACTTTGTACAGTTCTTGCCTCCAGTCCACTTGCTGTTACTTCTGTGTAGAACAAAGCACTCTCCAGTCTTTACAAGGCGGGGCCCCATGTATCAATCCCTAAAATATATTCCTCATCTGAACATGCACTCCTATCTAGACCCTGTCACACATTGTTTCCTCTTTATATTATTTGTCACTACTTGAAAGAATATATTTAATTTTTACTTGTTGTTTTCTGCCTAAACAAGAAGAATTTAAGTGCCATAAGAACAGAATACTTGTTGGTTTATTCTCTTTAGACATAACATCTATTGGACTTCTGGTATTGCCTAAGTTTCTGGTAAATATTTGCAAATGCATGATATGATGAACACTTCCCTGTGTTGCAAATGTAATACTTGTAAAATCATACCATTTAGAAAGGACACTAGTAAATGAAATTTCTCATGTCTCCCATACACATGCTCATTTTGAAAGATATTTACATTATGTCTTCCAGAAATGCTGTATTTATTATCCCATCAAAATTAGATGAAAGTGACATTATTTTATTATTATTATGTTTTGAGAAGAATGATAATTTAATAAAAAATTTTTCTGCCTACCTTCACTAGTGGACTTTTAGCCAAAGTCCTGGAGGATTATTCAAATGCTACCTTCTGATCATCAGTCAGTGTTTTTCTAAAGCTTAACTTAGAGGCTAGTTCCTGCTTCCAAGTTTGTAACAAAGGATCAGCTCTGGTAGTAAGTAGGAAATCTAGTAAACAAATCCAGGCTATTTTGCTAGCAAAGCATCTTTTCCTAAGATCCTTCTACTTAGATTCACATTTTTTATAAGTACCATCCAGTAAGCTGTATATTGCTTTGACTTACAGTTGATAAATGGCGGGAATGGTGGGAATATAAAGACAGGCAGGAGAATACAGGGAGAATTCTGTATTCTTTCCAGCATGCTAGGGGGACTTAGGGAATGCAGAGGCTCATGGGTCTTCATAGTTTTTTCCTTTCAAATAACGTGCTGTTGGCTGACCACTTATTCACTTATTTAATATTTCCTATTGATAATCTTCTCTGACATTCTGTGTTCTGTGTAGGATCAGCATAAAGTCCCTAAACTTGAGTAAAACTGTTCTTTGCTTTAGGGAAAAAGCCCCTCAGATTCATAAACAGTGTTAGAACACGTCTTTATTCCTTTTGTTTTCATTTCTTGGTTTTCCATTAGTCACAGTTCAGTTGCCACTTGATTATCTTAATCTTAAATCACATGGGTAAATATAAACAAGTAATATTATTTCCATTATATTTTATTTCAGTAATTCAAGTTATTTCGGGTTCTCAAAGAATGCTGACTGTACGCTAAGTCTCCTCCCAGATCTTCATCTGTGGTAAGAAAACATTGGTATATGTGGGGATTGAACAGGTCACTCACAACCTTGTTTGGATGCTGTGATACCAGGGAACTGGTAAGACAATTAACACTTATGGCACCTAATACTGACTTGAAGTTGTATATTGTCTTTAAGAGAAAAAATGGGTTTGTCTAACTGTTCTAACATGTACTACATACAAAGAAATGGCTCTATATTGGTTACATGTACATATAGGTAGAAATATAAATGACTCGTCAAAGAGAGTTTCTGGTCCCTGATGTCCTTAAATATGAGATTTTTGAAGAGAGAGTTGAAAGACATTTTGGGATTTGTGAGGTGGCTTGGTAGGAAATCCAGGCAGATGAAAGGACATAGTAAGTGTGGAAATGAGAAAGCAAATTAGCCTAAAGAAGGAGAAGAGCAGGTGGAACAATCACAAAGGGAAGTGGGGTGGGGAGGTAATAAAACCAATGTAGCTTCTTCAAGACCAGTGTTTGAATAAAATATATATCATTTGTCCTGCCTTGGAGAGGAAAAGGCACATAACCCAAAACGGGTCATTTAGCTAACAGGACTCTAGAGAGCCCGAGTCAACCTTCTGAGTGCCAAGAATACAAAGCTAATTAAAAATATATCATTTAAGTAACAAGTGGCCTTGTACAGACAACACAAAATGAAAGTGAGTTATACATAATTGAATATGTAATTTTATCTACCAGGCTGCACCTTCCTAAAAAGATGGATGTAGCTACATGTAAAACAGTGAAAATACTGAATATAAATTGGAATTAAAAATTGATGCCCCTGATATATACAGAAGTTTTTTTTCCTCCCCTTACAACAAGGAAGAATGTCAGTGTTTCTCAGATGCAACCTGGCTGACTTTTCCCAGACAACTGCAGCTCTGGGCACTCCAAGGTCCTTGATTTCTAGCTCATCGATCCTAATTATTTCTCTTCCCTACTCAGGGTTAAATATACCTTAATGGATCTTAAATCTGCCCGACAGAGAGGCTGACTTTGAGACTCATCTTACCCATGACATACAATTATTAATTAATGAGGGTCAGCTGCATAAGAGGATTGCGGCTGATATGTGTAATCAGGGAAATCATTGCAGACTGAATTATGCACTGTAGAACAGGAAAGAGTACATTTTATTAGAATCATCAAAATTTCCTGTTTCCAGAGTAATTAAGTTAACTCTTTCTGTAGTTTAAACAAATTGTGTTTATGCCTTTCAGGTTGCTGCAATTTCCTTCTAGCAAATAAAATGGCTGTGTCTTTTCATTAACGGCAATAAGTTTCCTCCCTACAACAGTTAAATTCTCTTCTGGCATCACAGTTTCTCCTTATTACTGTTGGGTGCGGGTCAAGTAGAGTGCGCACCGTTAATCTTCGGAGCTTGAGTCGGTGCTGGCAGCCCACAGCGACGGAGAAAAAACACACAGAAATCGCTATAGGACACCAACACTGTTTCCCAATGGAAGAAAAATGCTTTACAGAGTGACAATTAACTTAAGCCCACTTTTCTCTTATGAGAATTTTTTTTCCACCTGAACACACTCTGGTTATCTAATATTATCTAAGATTTTTACTTGGGAATATTCATCTCACGAGAATAACCTTTTGAAGTTTGAGATCTTATTAAAAACAAAAGGAATGTCTGATGACCTTAGTTTCAGTCAACTGATCTATATGACAGACCAGATGTGCTGAGCCTCTTGGAGAAAAAAAATCTGTTCGAAAAACTAAAACAAGGCAAAACAAAATCACAATGCTTCAAGCTTAATATATTCACTTATTTCCTTTGGGGATATCACAATTTGGGGAATGTATTCTTGATATGACTATACGACATAGCCCCCCGCCCCCTCAACAACTGAGACTTGCTTTTCCTTTCTAGTTAACCAGAGCTATGGGCTCTGTACCTCTTCAGCCTCTCCTGAATTGTATATTGAGGTTTTAGCCAACAGGGGCTGCAAGTAACAGCAGCAACGGGACAGATGCAAGCATTGATTGGCTTTTATGCTGTGTTTTTGTTGTTGTTGTTGTTGTTGTTAATTTATTGCCCATTAAAATGTAAGATCATAGAGGCCAGAGATTGCTTAACTTGCTTTGCATGCTAGATTCTTTATATGTTGCTTATGTTAGAATTTAAAAATTACTTGTTGATAATTTTAATCAGATAAATGGAGTAGTCTTAATGTAGCTGGAATCAATCAATCTCTGTCTCTCTGTCTCTCTCTGCCAGGTCCCTTGGTCTCAGAAATTCGAAGAATGAATCCAAGTAAGGGGAAGGACAGATTTTATTGCCTGACAGATCGATAAGATAAGGAGGCCTATGCCACAGTGAAGAGGGGACCTGAGCAGGTAGCCCACTGAGGCCTTCTGCCTAGGGCTTGATAAACAGAATGTCATAACCATTTGGCCCCGGGGGCTTGGGGGCAGAAGGTAATTTTAAAACTGCCCTTGTGCAAGAATGTGGTCCCACCTGGGCCTGCTCCCGGCTTTGGGAGGGGCAGCCTCTTGTTAAGGGTGTGTTCCTGGTTCTGTTGAGGCAGCCTGGAGGAGATGCTGGTCAGGCAGGCTCATTTTTAGGAGCCTGTTTGTACCTATGATGGAGTCTGTGATGGGACTGATCTCTGAGCTCACCCACCCCTAGAAAATGGGGGATCCCTGCCCAGCCCTGAGCAAGGGCGACTTGGTACGACCTGCAAATATCCTGCTTACTATATGTTCTTATTAGATAGAATAAATTTTAGTACTTTGTTAACACACAGTTCACCAGCTTTATAAACACAAGATCATTGTCTTTGTGGGTTCCTAAAATTGACTCTTGTTTTAGTCTAACTGCTAGAAAATGTCATCTGGGCAGTTGTCTCCTCCTGCCTCCTCCCCTTTCCCCTCAATTCCTCTGAGTCTATCTGTGGGGACAGCTCTCTTGTTCCAGTTTCTACCTGGCCACTCCCTGCCACTGAGGCAGGAACAATCCCAGAATGTAACAAAATTTCAATATTGTTTAGCCAAAAACAGCCTTAACTTCCCCCAGTCCCACTTCCCCTGACTCTCTGTTCCATCTGCCTTTTCAACAAAGAAACTCAGAGGTCTGATTCCGTAAAGATATGATAGAACAGAGAGAGATCTGGAGTTAACTGGAAGACTTGTTCTAATTTAAGATTCTAAGTCACGGGCGGCTCCTGTGGCTCAGCGAGCAGGGCGCCGGCCCCATATACCGAAGGTGGCGGGTTCAAGCCCGGCCTCGGCCGAACTGCAAAACAAAAAAATAGCCGGGCGCTGTGGCGGGCGCCTGTAGTCCCAGCTACTCAGGA
>CAUYON010063981.1:0-10871 GCA_963573935.1 Arctocebus calabarensis
TATATAGTGATCAAGGAAATGCCATGAAGGATATCTGTAACAGTATGATCAAAATATTTCTGAATGTATATGAATCGTGCCCTGTGATTGCACCAATGTACATAATTATGATTCAATAAAATTATTAAAAAAAAAAATGAGAGAAAAGAAAGGTTTAACCGTAACATGGGTACATTTTGGACTGGAGGCTAACCACTTAAACAAGGTGTATGTGTTTAAGCATAAAAACTGACTACATTTTCCTTATTGGAGTGTGCAAAACCTTTTATTTTCCTAATTAGGGACAAATGTATTTCATACTTTGGACTTAAACCAAAACTCATAAGGGGGATGAAGGAGCATTACTCATGCGCGCTGTAGATTTGAGGCAAGTTTTAATTGAAAAGAAAAATCCCACCATCTAGTCATTTTTAGAGCATGAGTTGTGTTCAACACACAAATCCTTCCTTATTCATACACAGCAGTATGTATTTGATGATTAAATCTCTAAGGATTTCTTTGATAGAATAATCTAAACTTTTTTAAAAAGGGCAAATGAAATGTGGTTTTTAATTCTTTAAAGGACAAGCTACAAAGCATAAAAAAATATAACACAGGCTCTTGGTTTTTAGAACTATATCTACAATTTGCCTACCCATTGGTTTGTTCATCTGGGTATCAGTAACATACAGACTTGATCTAATAATGGCTAATTATGCAGTTGTTTATCAGCTCATTTGAAACATTTTGAGATTCAGTCTAGCTCAGCAAATTACTGTGCTTAAGGCAGCTCTACATTCTAGAAAATTATAATATCCCCAGAAGGCAAAGAATTAATAAAAATCCTCTTTTGTAAAAGATTATCATTGCAAAGCAAATGGAGCAGATCTTCCCTATCCTACTGCATTTAATATTCTCATTTTCCCCTGAAACTTTGATGGAGAGGCAATGAGAATATCTCTGTTTTATTAACTTATTAAGAGGCACATTCATAGAATTCATGCACTATATTGATTCCTAAAGCCGCGCTGCTGCTAAGAGACAATAATCACAGAGGAACAGGGTAATTCAATTTGTTATCCTAGAATGTTTCTGAAACTCAGTAGAGCCCAAATTTTCACCTAATGCAGAAGGCTCAGTTATTTAACTTCTCTAAGCCTCAATTTATTCATCTACAAAATAGGGGTGATATCAAAAGCCAGCCTTTGAATGAGATAATGCATGTAGTATACCTACTCCCGTGCCTCCATATATGAAATAATGTAAATTTGGGCTGTTATTGTGGTTATTATTATCATCATTACCTCTTGTGCTTCAGAAATCAAATAAAGATGCATGCATGTAATTAGCCATTTTCCCAGGTGGTATGCAACTTGTCAATATAAGTGTTTTCATATCAGCTGAAAGTTGAAGATGAAACACTTTTTAGCCCCAACTGTCTCTCCAAGGTAACATCAAACCAGTGAGAATAGGTGGCGTACTCGTATGCGAGACAGATTGCCAAGATCCTAGTTTAGGACTATTCCAATTTCATAGCGGCCGGGCTTGACAACATAGTATTTTTTAAAGCACTTGGTGCTTCTTCTGTTGAACTGTGCCCAAGAGTTTTGAACTTTTCTTCGTGATTCAGATTTTGTTGTAGATTTTACCACCTTCATTACCACCACACTGGATCATTGGATCATATTTTAAGAAGAAAAAAGTCTTTAAAAAAAACTACCCAGATGTCTTAGCTGGAGCATATGAAACTATTTGCTTTATGGCATTATTTGCACAGAATATATGTATCATTTTATTTATTTTTTCAACCAGGACTACTTTTAACTTCCCTGTAAGATTCAGTGTGCTGCCTCTACTTTATAAATGTGGCTGAAGCCCTGCATTTTACAAAAAATATTCTCCATCTTCCTCTGTATATTCACAGAGTTTGAATAAATGCTCCTCGAAAGCCAACTCTAAAGCTAAACTTTGGGGTTGACGGCGGCTCAATTTCCCCTGTGTTCTAGCCAATTCATGCCTTCTAGACCTCTCTGCCCTCTTGATTCAGGAAAACAACTCATGGTGCAAGGCATTTCAACTTGGTGGACAACAGGCAGACTAGGAAGGTGTTTGTTTTGTTTTTGCCCCAAAATGTAAGAGGCAACCTCTGTAAACCAGTTGGCTGCTCTTCAAACCCAGTGCCTGACTTTTTCCTGTTCTAAAATGTGTGACTGATTTTGCTTGAAGTTAAAAACACTCAGGCATAGGCTCTTCTCCTTTATGGTCCCTCAAATTTTCCTAGGGAAAATGCAGTCCATTGCAGGGGTAACATATGTAAAAGAATAAAATGTGATAAGAAATTAAAATTTCATGTACAGTTCTGAAACTAACAGCTGCAAAAGTTGTGACCTGCAAAAATAGTGACTCTGGAATGATGTCTTTTATAGATGAACAGGACTGCAGCATTGGAGGAGACTGTTCTGAGCTCCTTCTATCACTAGAAACTTTTAAAATGGGTTATTTTTACACTATTTATTATAGAATTGGTTTAGAAAAAGTGAACCTGAAAGGGGCAAAGTGTCTTTCACCAAAGGTTTCCAGAATTCCAATCAAACCCATTTCCACAGCCCATGAAAGCAGCTCCTTTTCATCACTACCATCACAGCTGTGGTTGTGCTGTTGTTATTGTTGAATCTCCCTATGTTCAGCCCACTATTATTACCGTAATTCACCCTAATGTTATGTGATTAGCAGCCTCTGTTGTGGTGAGAATTAAACACCACTCACACTGCGTCTGTGACCTTTCGCCCCTTGTGGAACAGGCCAGGGCTGCGCTGGCTGAGAGACAAAATGCAGAAACCCACATGGTGCCATCTGCCTTCTCTCAGGCTGAAGGATAAGTGGAAAATTTCACTTTCCAACTGTATGTGTTGATCACTTGGTGGTGTGTTATGAAAGTGCAATTCTTCCACCTCCCTCAAAAAACCAATTTACTCTCATCTTGGGAAGATTTTAAAAGGATTTTATAAAGTGTTGCTGTAGTGTGTTAATGCAGAAGGTGAAGTGACACTATTAAGATAAAGATAATAGTTCTTACATTTGATTTGTGACATCATCAGTAGATTAACTGCATGTCAGACATATAAAGAAGAGGTTTGGGGAATCTAATGTTTCTTTTTCTTAAACGGAACTCAGTGCAGGTGTGACAAGACCACTGAATGACAGTCAGCAAGAATGTAGAAATAACTAATCACCCTCTTTATCTAAAGGAATATAATCTCTTCCACGATAGTATCCTAAGTTGTGTGGAACATGGTCAATCATAAACACTATAGAAGGCTTGGTGCCCATAGCACAGTGGTTACGGCTCCAGCCACATGCACCAAAGGTGGCAAGTTCAAACCCAGCCCAGGCCAGCTAACCAACAATGACAACTGCAACAAAAAAAATAGCCAGGCGTTGTGGTGGGTGCCTGTAGTGCCAGCTACCTGGGAGGCTGAGGCAAGAGAATTGCTTGAGCCCAAGAGTTTGAGGTTGCTGTGAGCTGTGACGCCACAGCACTCTACCCAGGGTGACATAGTGAGACTCTGTCTCAAAAAATAAATAAATAAAATAAACACTATAAAAATATGTTATTTAATTTCAGACCTTTCGGATCATAGCAGCAACTAGTCAGAATTAGAAAATTATTCCTTACAACTAATATGGCAGGATGAAAAGTAAAAAACAGTGGATTTTCAAATATACGGGAAAAAACAGGCATTTATAGAATGTTGCTATTTACCACCTCCATACCAACAAGTGACAACGTGCAGCATCATGAGTTAAATTTTCCTGAGCACAGTTCAAAATCTCTGCATCTTTTCTAATTACCACTTCCTACTAGTCAGCGCAAAGAGGGATAGACTCACTTGGTTCAGCTCAATTTCTACAGCTTGACAGGCATTGATATCAAAATTAATTCTAAGATGAAACTTCATAAAAGAAAATCCTATTTGACAAAAGAACGATTGGGCTTGAATCACAGTTGCATTTGCATTGTGAAGTCCCATTTTTATTGCATATAAAATAATACCTAAGGAGAGATTGAATACCCAGGGAGAGTTCATTTGAGGCATCCTGATAGTATCTGCCATATGCAAGCAAAGCAGAAGACGTTTTTATGACATCTTCAGAACTTGAAGATTGAATTACAGTTTTAGTAATCATCCGTTCCCCTTCTCTAGTGTCACTTTTTGGAAATATATTGCATAGAAAAGACTTATGGTACCAGTTTTATAAGCTTGCAATAAAAATATAACAACTGTTGTATTAAATTATTTAAGTTGTAAACCATTGTGAAAAGGAGAAAAAGTTTTATCAACAAGGAGGCTGAAAAAGTGATTATGATGGAGACTAAAATGTATTGTGCTGATTACTCCCAAGTTTTTCCCTGGTTTAGCATATTGTAAATCTTCAGTATATCTTTCAAATCAAGGTCTAGGTATGTGAAGTTCTTTTATTTATTATTTAGAACTGGCCAATGGCAAGAAAAAAAATTGAACCTGTGTATAATATTTCTAGATTACCTATTTATTTTTGGTAGAGTTATAAGTGCAAATAAAGTTAAGCAAAGTAACATAGATTTAAGTGAAATTTTCTTTTTAGTCAGAGAAACCTGGTAAATACAAAATGACTACATTTCTTCAGAGAAATTTAAACTCTGGAGATTGTCTAATCTTTCCAGAAAAATTTTCTTACCTTATGTTTGTTTTATGGGTACTTATTACCTCTGCTTTAGCAGACTGGTATTTTCTACTGTTTGCAAAAGATTCTAGGCAGTCCTTCAGGATTATTCCATTGGACGCTTCACCCTTCTGATGCCAGGCCTCTTCCAGAACTTTCTGTTCATCAGTGTCTACTTCCTCTTGCATTTCTCGTCTCCATCAGGCCCGTCTCTGGCTTGGACAGAATGCCAGTATTCTGTATTTACACTCCCATGGTCCCTCTGTGCCTCCACGATAGCTGGACACTGACACTTAACGCAGAGTAGCCCTGCCCCACACTCCTTCACATAGAACAGGGGTCCTCAAACTACAGCCTGCGGGTCACAACCAGCAGTGTGAATTGTATTTGTTCCTATTTTGTTTTTTACTTCAAAATAAGATATGTGCAGTGTACATACGAACTTGTTCATGTTTTTTTTTTTAAACTATAGTCTGGCCCTCCAGTGGTCTGAGGGACAGTGCATTGGCCCCCTGTTTAAAAAGTTTGAGGATGCCTGAGTCCTAGAAGAAAAGAGGAAGGCCCTTGATTAAATAATCAGATTGTATTTCCCTAAAGGAAATTAGAATAAGGAAGACATAAATTTCTACCTGCTAAATCAAATCACCAGGGAACATACAATTAACTTGGGTTAGTCAATGTTTGGGTATTGTCCAAAACAATAATTCTGGCACACTTACTTGCTGCTAGATGTGTTTTCTCTCTCACCTAAACTCAATACCATCAAGATGGCATATTCTCATGTAGATAGCAATAATTCTATATAATGAAACTCATAGGTGCCAGGAATTATATTTAAGTTATTTAATCCTCATAACATCCAAATGAAATAAGTATTATTCTGATTTTATAGATGAAGACAATTAAGTCTTATTCAAAACCACATAACTAAAAATTATTAGAATTGGAATTCACACTCAGCACATGGCATTGGAGTGTTTACCTGCTGTACTTTACTAATATGCAGTGATTGAATCTCCAAGTCAACATCACTAAAAGGGAAGAATAGATTAAGAAAGAAGTATGTTACTCTTCCTGTTCCTCTCTGGATTCTTCTCCTATTCACTCATCTGTCATACATTTGTTAGTGCAGGAAATATGCCAGATCATATCCGTGGTCTGAAAGACCAAAAATGAATAGCACGTAATTCCTGCCTTCATTATTTATTGGGATGGAAAACTGGTAAAGGATAAAAGGTCACCATGACATTATAATTGAAATGTATGCAGGGTGCTACAGGAACTACTAGGAAGAAATTAAAGTGGAAAAAATTTAGTGTTTTTGCTACGTGAAAACCCTTAAGGGAGAATCCATCAGAGCTTCATCCTCAACCAAGATATTCTATAAAGTAACTGTCTTTCTTCTTTCTCTGGACTGGGAAGGAAACCACTTAGCTCAGTAACCTCTACTCATTACCTGAAATCAAAGGATCTTCCCCCTTCCTCCCACACCTCTAGATTTTTGGCCTGGAGCACACAGTTCAGTTTGAAGCAATTTTGGTCAACAATTTGGAATTGGAAGATAATTCTCTTAGGCTACTTCCCTGATATGTGGAATCCAGGAAAGCAAATTGCTTTGTTTAATTAGAACTTCCTACACCTTCCTTTCTCATCTCATAGCAAAGGAACTTGAAATTAAGTACCTACAGATATATGGATAACTAGTAACAAAGCTCCCAGTTCCCTTGGCCACGCATAGCACATGACCTCTATTATCAAGACATTCTACCAGGTTGGCTTCCCCGTATGGACATGGCCAAGCAATAGAGAACTATACTGTCTCCTATACAACATCCAAAGATCATCATATCCTCCTCTAGGAATACATAGAAGCACTAGATTCTTCTAGTTTTCTATAGGAATAAGAATCAGTGCTGTGGTCCCTGTAGGTCCCTATAGGTAGCTGACTCTGTATTGGCTTTCCAGATATATAGGTTCATAGAAGATTGAAGACACATTAGTAAAGAAAAGGTAGCAAAACTTAATAAATCATCCAGGATGGCTAGAATCTCATAACCAGAGCTTTTTCTTCCTTAACTAAGAATAGCTAGTATCTTTGTAGTAAAAGCCCATCAATTTTTCTACCAGGAAATAAATGGAAAAAAGAAATGCCTCTGATGACAAAATCAATGGGTCTAGCACTAGAAAGATCTTGACAAGAAGAGTGCCTGACTCATCGTGAATAAATAAAACTATTAGATGTTTCTACAGGTTGAGGGATAAAGGGAGAAGGATCTTCAGAGGGTTCCTTTGTCCCAGAGTGATGAGATCATATAACCACAGACCAAGGCACATGTACTACACAAAAGATGATAAGGGGTTGGGTTAAAAGCCTCCTGAAGAGCAAGTGAAGGACAATCACATAAACCCAGGAACTGCCAAACACAATATTTCATTATAGAAGCCACATAACTGGTAACAATCTGGACCTGGAGTTTTTATGTAATGAGAAAAGATTAGAACATCATAGCCTATACTTTAGAAAAGATCTGAAAGGCAAATAAAGAAAAGAGATACACACAAATAAACTGTTTAGAAAATGTTTCCACAGTTTATTCTACAAAGCAAAGAACATATAGTCTCTTGGGGCAACCAATCAGGGATCAGCTGGGTTTGGATCACTGGAAAATGTCATACAGAGACAAATGTTCTATACCTTGATATAGCAGGACTTGAAGATTGCAACTTGAAGATGGTATGCTTTCCATAGGAGATATAAATAGGGGCATTTCTATGAATATTAGCTGGGACTGCTGACAATGCAATAACTTTTCACCTTACATATACACTCAGACAATAGGTGGTAATGTCTTTGAATAAGAGACGATGAATCCATGGAAGGGACTTAGTTAAAAGTACTGCTTCATTTTACACTAGCTGTCAAACAAGCCTTTCAAAACTCCTTCAAGTATTGGAAACAATAACCTGGGAGTGAAAGGCTCCTAGCACAGGAACTGATCCCTTGAGCCTTCCAGATCTCAATCCCTGACAATTTTGATTAATCCATGCTGACAAACCAGATTTGAATCAATAGAAATTATCTGTAATAAGAAAAGAATTGTGTACCTAGTTCAGTCAGTGAAATTTTTGGTGGCTTTAAATTTATATGGAAAAGATCCTATTGACTTTTAAAAGCAAAATTCATACTAATGAATTGCCTTGGGTTATAATACATTTTGGTGGTCTACTTCCTCTCTTGGGTAATATATGATCTAAAGGCATCTAATCTGTTTACTCTTTAACTGTGAATATTCTTTAATCATTATTTACAGAGAGTTTAGATCTATTTACATAATGCAAAAAAGCACAGAACATATATATCTCTTACATATTTTCATACACCATCCCTGTTTAAATGAAGCAGCAAATACAGTCAATTTCAAGCCATGTTACAATCTCAGCTCAAATTTTACAGTGGCTTAGAATAGTAAAAAGATGTCCCTAAAGTTGCATCATCTTCGGGAAACAAGAGACCTCAGGTGTGAGAGAGCTGCTGAGAGGCAAAGTGGATGAAGCAATGAACCAGTGTTGAATTTATATTGTACTTTTCACACAGGAAGATTATCTAGGCCTTCAGTACACCTACACGTGAATCCATGTGTGACATCTAACTCTTTTCACTTAATTTCCTTATGGACCATTTTTCTGGAAAGGAAGATGGAAAATTTCAGCCAGCCACAAATGGACTGAGACCTGCCAGTCTGATTTCACATTGAGCAAGTGTCTCAGACAGGGTTTAAAACCATCTACAGAGGATTTTTTTTAAAAAAGGAAGAAAGAAAGAAAATACTATTAGAACTAAATAGACAGCCCTGTATAGAAGCTTATGAGGTCAGCTTAAACTTGGTTTGTCTTAGTACCTAGGAATAAGCCTTGCCTCCTAATTCTTTGCAATTTAGAATTATTAAAATCCTCTCTTTAGCAGAAACTGCTAACATATCTAATAGAAGGACCTCGCTAATCATTTTGTTCTCAAGGAGGGACAACTCCAAAGGCCAGCACTTGAGGTCACAGGTCTGTGAGGAAATGCTGCAAGGTCTGTATTTTATCAAATGCAGGAACCATAAGAAGCCCTCACCTCTGAACCACATTGCTCTTTTTGAGGCCAAAACCAGAACTGTTCAAACCATTTTCTGCCTTAAATGGATAAAAAAAAAAAAAAAAGCTTAAATATTCACTAGAATCCTCTAGCATGCCAGCATTACTTATATTAAAGATTTAAAGCAGACTATTCCTGTTTCTTCTGAATAGTTGTGCCACTGTGCCAAGCACATGTAGGGTATTAGGGGAAAGGGTAAAAGGCCCTTGTTTAATAGAATTTACATGCTGTGTGGGTCTAAATTGTCTAGTCTGATAGAATTTTTATAAAGCCTAAAATATCTATAAACTTAACAGATATGCAGGAAAACTAAAAAGCTACTTGTTCTATTTCTTCAAAGGTCACGCTTTTTTCCCATGACATAACAGTAAACAGCGTGATAAAATGCCTTCAATATATCATAAATTATGAAAACAATCATTGACTTTTCAGGTTAGTTTGAGATATAAATAATTTCAGATTAATGTTATAAATGCTCTTCAGCTATGAGTAAGAAATATTGCCAAACTTATAATTGTTCAAATAAATCATGAACGTAATATAAATTAAAAATTAGAATAGTATTAACCACACTTTTAAAAAAATCAATCTAGAATAGTCAAATGTACTCATAAAAAAACATTGGGTTGAAATTGTACAAATCTGAAAAATATTAACAATGGACTAAGGACTACTATTAATACATTTGAAACTTTGTTTGTGTTCTTTGATTGTATTATAAGTCGCCTGGTTCAGGGGAGCCACCTTAAAGAATTAAGTAATCCCTTTGCGCACTAATATTTACCAATTACCCTTATTTCATTTAAAATAAACAACAAAGGGCCATGGGGGTGGGGGTCTCCCAGCAGTAATCCTAACACAGGCTTCAGAAGGCCAAGCAGGTGGATTTGCTTGAGCTCAGGAATTTGAGACCAGCCTGAGAGAAAGTGAGACCCCATCTGTACTAAAAACAGAAAAACTGAGGCAAGAAGATCATTTGAGCCCAGGAGTTTGAGGTTACTGTGAGCTATGACACCATAGCACTCTACCCAGGGTGACAGAGTTTAAGGCTCTGTCTCAAAAAAATAAAATAAATAAAATGAATTAAAACAAAACAGAAGTAACCTTTAAAAGGTACATCAGTTTCCTAGTCCTTCTTCCAGAAAGTTAGTCTGTACTTCAGTCTACATCTCCAGCCCTGACATGTCAGAAAGCTCCATTCCTGTGTGCCGCCTAGATACAGCATACTTGGGTGGCACCTGTGGCTCATGGAGTAGGGCGCTGGCTCCATATGCCAGAGGTGGCAGGTTCAAACCCAGCCCTGGCCAAAAAATAAATAAATAGATACAGCATACTTCCTGTTGAATTTTCCTCAGTAGCACAAACATTATAAACTGACAATCAGCAATTTACCCCACAGCCAACTCTAGTCAGCCACCTGTTTTTTGTAAATGAAGTTTTATTGAATCTCAGCTACACATATTGTTTACCATTGTCTATGTCTTCTTTTGCCCTGTCACAGAGTTAAGTTGTATCAGCAGAGATAATATGACCTACAAAACCAAAAGTATTTACTAAGTGGCCCTTTATAGGGGAAAAAAAGTTGTTAACCCATTATAAACACAGAGATAAGCTTAGGATCTCCTCCTAAAAACATGTGCCTCTTCTCCAATCCTACAACTGTAACTCTAACTTGGGGACTTATTATGGTATGTCCATAATACAGCATCACCTCCATTCTACTTATTTGTTGCTGCATAAAAGAAGACCCCAAAACTTAGTGAGTTAAAATAACAATGATTATATTATAACTCATGATTTTGTAGATCAGAAATTTGGGGCTCGGCGCCTGTGGCTCATCGGGCTAAGGCGCCAGCCACATACACCTGAGCTGGCGTGTTCGAATCCAGCCCGGGCCCACCAAACAACAATGACGGCTGCAACCAAAAAATGGCCAGGCGTTGTGGCGGGCGCCTGTAGTCCCAGCTACTTGGGAGGCAGAGGCAAGAGGCTCGCTTGAGCCCAGGAATTGGAAGTTGCCATGAACTGTGTTGCCATGGCACTCTATCCA
>CAUYON010063984.1:0-14591 GCA_963573935.1 Arctocebus calabarensis
TTTTTTTGAGACAGAGCCTCAAGCTGTCGCCCTGGGTAGAGTGTCGTGGCATCACAGCTCACAGCAACCTCCAATTTCTGGGCTCAAGCGAGTCTCCTGCCTCCGCCTCCCAAGTAGCTGGGACTACAGGCGCCCGCCACAACATCTGGCTATTTTTGTCTGGGTTGCAGTCATCATTGTTAGTTGGCGGAGCCTAGGCTGGATTAGAACCCGCATGCTCAGGTTTGCATGGCTGGCGCCTTAGCCCGCTGAGCCACAGGCGCCAAGCCTAGGTCTATTTTATGATAAACAAAAAGCTACCACTATATGCCATATATTATTAAATTAAAACACAAAAACTTCAAAAGTCTAAAAGTTTATTGCCAGAATAGCAAACTTCATAAAGATACCTTTTAAAAGTACATAGAAAATGACCAGCAAAATAAACAGAAAACTTTGACCAAAGAAAAGCAAAGATTGCTGTTATCATGCACATACAGTCAAATTAATACCAAACCAAATAGGTACATTAAAGAGTATATGGGTTATACAATCCATATTCTAAAACTAAAGGAGATACATTCTAAAAATCCTTGGATTTGGGGTAGGATTTTTTTGGGGGGGGGTAGGGGAGGATGGAGGAGAGCAGGTAATTTTTTCCTAATACAGAAAATAGACATATTTAGATAAGAAACAGAAAGATTAAAATATCAGTGATCAACTTAATTTTTATCTCCAATAACAGAAATCTGCATTATAGGCCCCCAAAAGTTGAATTGATCAAAAATCTAAATACAGAAGAGAAGAAACAACCTCTAAGTTTAATTTGTGCTATCCTTACAAGTGACTACCACTTCATACACACTTCATCCAAGTGTACTACACTAGTTAAAATGAGCTAAGAAGGTAAGAAGCCAGAACAGCCTTTGCTATTTGATTTCAACTGTGACTATGTTTTTCTGTAAGCAAAAAATGTTCTATCACTATACTGCAAGCATCAGGTTTTCATTTTTATTGTTTAGTAAAGTAGAGATTCATATAAAAGAAACCAAGGTATAGCAACCCTTCCCTACTGACTACTAGTGCCCGATAGAGCTACTGCTGAATGAGTAGGAGTAAGAGTAGGAAGAATTCCCAGTGGCATCAAAGCTTCCCCTCCGGGACCCACTGCGGGAACCAGAGCGAGAGCCTGAGCGAGAACCAGAGCGGGAGCCAGAGCGGGAGCCTGGAGCTGAAGACATGTTATAAGGGCTGGGTAAGCCCTTGGACGACACAGAGGCGGCTTCCAGAAGGCGCAACCCAGTGATATCTTCAACCATGGAACGATTCACGGCATCCTTATAGGATATTTTTAACTTGGTTTTGGGGCAGGTCAGGATTTTGGCATAGCTGTTGGTGTCTTGCAGCCTCTGTGCTGCTCGGCCATCAATAAACCCCTTTCTGATAGCTTCTTCCATGCTTATTCTCCCCTGCCCTTCAGGGTCAACAAGGCCTCCTGTGAGATACTGGAACTCCAGGAAGCGCTGGCCAGCCTCATAGGGGAGCCATTTCTCTTTCACTGCCTCCGCCGCTGACATCTTCTTCTTTCCCTTCACGCCCTCAAAGCCAATGAAGGCTTTCTGAGCAGGCTTCAGCCTGGTGGCCATATCCTGGTCAATCAGACCCTGGGAGACCGCATCCTGAAGCAACAGCTTCTGACCTGTGGTAGGATGGATGATGCCACCTGTGCAGGCCTGAGCCTCCAAAAGCCTCTGACCAGTGATGCTATCCACGATGCCCCTCTCTATACCTTCTGTAATGGAGATTTTCTCAAGGTTTTCAGTGTCAAAGATGGCTGCAATGGGGGTAGATTCTTCCAGGGGGTCAGACAGAGAGCTGCTCCTGATGGTTAAATTCCTCATGCTGGATATGGTAGTAATCTTACTTACTGAATCATGTCGTGAGCTGCTGAACACATCATCACTAACACTACCACCCAGGCCACTGCTACTGCCCACACCATTTTTCAAGGAGATCATGTCAGCAAACTGAGTGAGGCTGAGGCTGCCAGATCGGTACTGTTCAAAGAACTTCCTATCAACAAGGCCCTTGTCAATAGCATCTTGAATATCATACTGACTGCCTGTTTTCCTATCCACTAGGACCACTCTGGTGGAGCCGTCTGATCCTGTGATAGTTATTTCTTCCCACTCACATTCCTGCTCACACAGTTCTTTGAAGGTATCATAATCGATAAGGCCCTTCTTGTAGGCCTCCTGGACAGACATCTCTTTATTGGTTTCCGGGTCAACTATAACCACTCTGCGCTTCCTGAGGGTATTCTTTTGTGATGTCTGCACCTGTTTCTTCTTTTCTTTCAGGGGCAGAAGACAGAGCCCCGTTTCCTCATCCTTAATGCATCTTTCTTTTAGTTGTAGATAGGTAAGGTTTTCTTCAGTGTTGGGGTCAAAAAATCCTTTCGTATCATCACTTGGATCTGAGAGAATCTCACTGAGCTCCTCATTGAAATAGCCCCTCTTGTATGCAATGTCAACTGGTAAACGATGGCTCTCTTTCGGGTCAATGATCCCACCAGTTGCAATCTGTGCTTCCAATAAGCGAATGCCATGGCCCTTTTCAATGAGTTCTTTGTTCATGGCTTGGAACAAAGAGATGATGCTTCCTGTTTCAGGATCATTATAGCCAGTGACAGCTCGTTCTGCAGACAGGAGCTTCTCTTTGAACTCAATGCCCACCAGACCTCTTTTGTAGGCTTCCTCCACCGGTAATCTCAAGTTGCTAACAGGATCTACTATAAAGCCAGTAGCCGCTTGGGCTTCCAGCAACTCCAGAGCAGTACCAGGTCGGACCAAGCCAATCTTCATGGCCTCATAAATGCCAAGTTTCCGTTTTGTGGTTTCATCATATATGCCTGCTATGCAGCTTGAACCCTGGAGGAAGTCCTTAATTCTCTCACCAACCTCATCATAAGAAATCTGACCTGATTCCAGTTCATTGACAGTGGATGGTCTCAATATACCAGAATCTACTAGCTCAGTGACAGTCACAGGTTGTCTGATTCCTTGGAAGGACATGCTTCTCTTCTGTACCGTCAGCAAGAGCAGACCAGTGTGTGGTTCAATTCTGCACCGCTCCTTCAGCTGCATGTAACTGACCTTCTTTTTGGTGACTGGATCCACAAAGTTTTTCTGACTATCTCGGGGATCATTCAGGGACCTATACAAATCTCTATCAATCAGCCCACGGGCCAAGGCGACATCTTTTGGCAAAAAGACACTGTTCACAGGGTCTACTACACCCCCTGAAGCAATCTGGGCTTCCAGCAAGCGCATTCCAGTTTCTCTATCAATCAAATTCTTCTTAATGGCTTCTGAAACAGATACTGTCTTGCCTGAAAATGGATCATCGAAACCAGTGATAGCTTTTTCTGCTGTATATATCTGCAGGCGGTCATCAAAGTCAATGAGGTCCCGAGCTATAGCACTGTCAACAGTTAGCTTCTCATTCCGATGGGGATCGATTACACCACCTGTAGCTGCCTGGGCCTCTAGAAGCATGACTGTAGATTCTGGGGTGATTAATTTTTTTCTCTTGGCCTCTACCAAAGAGTATTTTTCCTTAGGAGAAGCAGATGCTCCAGCAATGGCCCCTGCACCCCGGAGGAAAGGCTGGATTTCAGAAGCAACTTCTTCCACTGATTTCTTCCCCTTCAACAGTTTGTCCAAAGTTGTTTTGTCAATCAGCTGGCACTCATAGAGCTGCATTGCTGTCACCTTCTTCCTTAGCCCATCAAACACCAGCTTGGAGGAGTCAACAGTCCACTCATACTCAGTCTGGGTCTCCCGGTGGGACCCATACGGGCGCTGTTTGAGCTTCTCAATCTCTCTCTGAAGTCGGCAGCGTTCTGTTTCCAGCTGTGACTGCGTCTCCCTGCTGGAATCCTCCAACTTGCGCCTGCACCTCTCTTCAATCCTCTTGATCTCTGCTTGGAGTCTTTCTATCTCACTCCTGAGGCTGTTCTTCTCTCTCTCACTCTTTTCTCTCTCCGTCTCTATCTTCCTGATAGCCTCCTCCTTGTGAGAATATTGAGTTTTCCACTGATTCAGGTCATTCTGGATTTGCTGCTTCTCACACTCCAGCCGCTGCTTCGCCCTGCTTTCTGCCTCAAGAGTTGCTTTTGCACGATTCAGCTCATCCTCCAACCTCTGCAGCCTGGCCTTGTCTTGCTCCAAGACTTTGATTTTCACCAGAAGGCTCTCTCTTTCCTGTACCACCTGGGTGCACTGACTCTTTGATTCCTGGATCCTATTAGATGCCTAAAATTTAAAAAGAAAGAAATGGGAAAAAATAATGTTTTGATTCTATCACATTACTGTCATAATTTAACCTCATTTCCTATACCTTTAAAAAAAAAAAAAACTTGTTTACTTATGTTTCTTTTCTATGTTTTCCCTGAATATATTGTGAGCTTGTTATCTTACAAATTCATGGAAGAAATTCTATCAATATATGTTGCCACTTCATGGCTTCATACTTACTATTTTTTTTTTCCATAGACAAAATTGGGAAGTTGTAGACCTGTCTTACTCTTAAAAACAATTATAGTTTGAAAAAACATGAAGAGTTTTGTTCTAGGTCATCATACCTATCATACCTACATCTCACTTGTTACAGCTATGCAAACATGTTTGAGAAAGCAATACATGAATATTTATATACACACATACATCCCACCCAGCCCCACACAAATATTGTCTATAGAAGTCAAATGTATTAGAAGTTATTTTAAAATTAGGGGTTAAAAGAAGAAAAGCCAAACAAAAAGAATGATATGAGGGCCATGATCAAAAGAGAACACAGAATAACGCATGCTGAAAAATAATCTAAGCCAGCGTGAAAAAGTGATTTCAGAATTGCATATAGAAACACTGTAATATGGCTTCTATTTAGGAAAACTTTCATTACAATTGTATATCACAGCATAGAAAGTAAAGTGGAACATTAGAGGAAGGGATCATAGATGTTAAACACATGCTAAAGTTCTTAAAAGCAGGGCCAAACACATGCTGCACACAGACTGGCATTTGATGCAGAGAAAGAACAGCAAGGTCCCAAGCACTGAAATTCTTTTAAAGCAGTTATCTGGATTAAGACATGTAGTAGTCATAAAAAAGAGCAATGAACAGAAAGGTCAGACTTTCTGCAAGCATCCAAGTAGCAAGAGGACAGTTTAGATGAGATGATAAAGAGATAAATCACTCAAGAAACAGTGAAGCTGAGATCAAATATTTGTGAATACCTCTAAAGCCTGCTTTTGGAATTTCTCAATTTCCTGTCTCAAATTTTCCCTCTCTCTCTGTAAATCATTAATCAGCCCCTGCAGTTCCAGCGTCCGGTTGTTGCTGATCTGCAGCTGGCTCCTTAGTTCAGAGATGGTAGCGTTTTTATCGCTATCGGCTTCACTTCGGCCCCTCCTCAGCTCATCGTACTCCAGCCTCAAGTTCCGCAGTTCTTCCTCCAACATCAAGTGCTCCTTGGTCAGGTTCTCTGTGAGAGACTGCAGCCTCTCAATTTCTATTTTGCTTTCGTTTAAGCTTCTGCTTTTATCTTCTATGGCCTTCTGGAAATGCTCACTCCTCAAGTGTGCCTGCTTGACGTTTTCCTGTTCCTGCAGCAACTGCCGACTGAGGGCCTCCACCTCAACAGAGAGCCTCCTCAGCTCTTCCTGGGTCCTTTGCTTCTCCCTCAGGTGACCCTCCAGGACGTCCCTCTGCTGGCGGAGATCGTCCTCGCTCCTCTTCTTGACAATGGACGCCTGCTCCAGCTGCTGGGTCAGGCCGGTGATTTTGATGGCCTGCTCCTTCAGTGACCTCCTCATGCCTTCCAGCTCCTCCTCCAGCTTCTTCCTCTTGCTGGAGTCTTCGGAGGCTGTCCTCTTCAGCCGATTCAGCTCCTCTTCCACTTTCTGCTTCTGCAACTGCAGCTCTTTCAGAGAGCTCTGGAATCGTGTGATGTCCTGGTCCCTCACCGTCCTCTCCTGGGAAACCCTTTCGTAGTCAATTCTCAGGCGCGTCAGTTCTTGCTCCTGACCCTTCAGTTTGTTTATCGTCTCGGTAGCACTGCTGTTTGCTTTCTGCAGGTCATACTGGGCCCTCTGTAACTTCACGTTTTCATCTTCCAGGCACTTCCGTTCGTTTGTTTCTTTATCAATCAGTTGCTTTAACCTTTCTATCTCCTTGTTTTTATCCTGGATGGTTTTGGCAGCATCATCAAGAGACTGCTTGTATCTCACGCTCTCTTCTGTTCGCATCTGAGTGACCTGCCGCAGCTCAATCTCCAGCTGCTGTTTTCTCTGAGACACCTCTGAGCCAGTGGCCTTTTGCTGTTGAACACTTTCTTCCACCCTCCGGAGATTCTCCGTGGTCTGAGTTAAAGTGTTCTTCAGCCTCTCTATTTCTTCAGATAAACTCCTGTTCTCTCTGGTGAGACTGTCTATCTGGGCTCGGTAGTTGCTGGTGTCCTCCTCCTTCTGCATGGTGAGCTGGTGAATGGTAGTCTTGGTGATGTTGACCTCCGTTTCGAACTGGTTTTTTAAGCTAATGATCTCCTCATCGTAACTGTTTCTTACCTTACTCAGTTCATTTTCGTATTCCCAGCGGCGCCTGGCCTCCTCCTGAAACTCAGCTTTGAGTCTTTCGATCTCCTTGTTTTTGTCCTGAATGGTCTTGGCAGCCTCCTCCAGTGACTGCTTGTGCCGCGCATTATCCTCAGAGCGCTGCTGGATGACCTGCTTCAGCTCTATCTCCAGATGCTGCTTCTTCTGCATCATCTCGGAGCCAGAGGCTTTCTGCTGAAGGGCATTTTCTTCAGCCCGTCTTCGCTGCTCAGTGGCCTGCAAGATGCTGTCATTGAGTCTGACGATTTCATCCTTCAGATCTCGATTTTCCCTGCACAGTTTATCAAGCTGGTTTCTAAGACTTTTGGAATCATCCTCTTTTTGCATGGATATTTCCTTGATGGTGGTCTTCGTAATGTTAATCTCTTTTTCATACTTGTTCCTTAAATTACTCATCTCCTCATTATAGTGGTTTCTTACCTTTGCCAGCTCATTTTCATATTCTCTCTTCCGGGCTCCCTCCTCCTGCAGAAGAACCCTCAACCTTTCTATCTCAAACTCCTTCTCCTTGATGGCTTTCTCAGACTCTAACTTCTGCCAGCCGAGGCTCTCCTTTTCACATTGCCTTGCTTTCTGCAGTTGGTCGTAGTCACTCTTCTGTTGGTCAAACCGGTCTTCCACAGATTTCCGTCTTCTCTTTTCATCTTCGATCTCATACGTCAGCCGGGTGATCTTCTCGTTGAGTTCTTTTATTTGGCCATAGCACTTGTCTAGATTTTGCTTAGCCGACTTCCCATCCAGCTCAGCCTGTCTCTTCAGCTCCTCTAGGCTTACAAGTTTGGCTTTGAACTGGGAACACTCTGCCTGGTATTTCTGCAGGTTCTGATCCAGGAATTTGTTCTTATTGCAATTTTCTGAGTTGGCATCTCGGGCCAGTCTGAGTTCCTCTTCCAAAACTTCGATTTTGGTATTTTTCAGCTGTGGATGTGAAATCAGAAATTAGGTTAAAGGAAAAACACTTCATTCATATCCCATGAAAGAAGCAATACTTTTCCCCTCACAGACAAATGTGCATTCTTATTTCTCTTTGCATACCTGCACACACATAAAAAGTAATTTGAGGCAAGAACTATTTATTAGACATAAATTCAAGAAATCTGGATTGTTAAAATATCATATTTTATATATTTTAATATATATATATATTTTTTTTTTGAGACAGAGCCTCAAGCTGTCACCCTGGATGGAGTGCTGTGGCATCACAGCTCACAGCAACCTCCAATTCCTGGGCTCAAGTAAGTTTCCTGCCTCCCAAGTAGCTGGGACTACAGGCGCCCGCCACAACGCCCGGCCATTTTTTGGTTGCAGCCGTCCTTGTTGTTTGGCGGGCCCTGGCTGGATTCGAACCTGCAAGCTCAGGTGTAGGTGGCTGGTGCCTTATGGTGCCTTAGCCCGTTGAGCCACAGGCGCCGAGCCATTAGCAAATGATATATTATCTTTGAGTCTTAGGGTCCTCATCTGAAAAAGGAAGTAATTTCTTTCAAGAAGCTTAGGATTTCATTAACTTTGTTCCCTTTATTTAAAGGTATAAGGTAAGTTTGCATATAAACTTGAGTATCAGAAATGAGGAATCAAGTGAAGAATTACTCAATATGAAAAATTCAAATCCAGCTAGTCCAGGACGTTCTTACCTCCAATAAAAGCAAATTCCTTGACCAAACATTAAATGAAGTTACTGTGTTGTGGCAAAGCAAGGCAGCTGCACTTTTGCAAATATTAAACAATGTCCATTTAAAGCAGTGTACTGGAGCACAGTGCTAACCCCAGACTTAAGAACAAAATACATTAAATGTTTACAGGAATTATATTTTTACCAGGAATATATACAAATCCAAGTTATAATGAGGCAATAAAGTTTTATTTCCTTTTCTTTTTTGATGCTGCAAGGAAATAAACTAAGTAAATTACCTTCAGATCTTCCAAACTCTTCAACATCTCACTTAAGAATCTGTAATAGTCTCCAGACCTCGTAAGTAGTTCTATGTACCGAGCATGAATTTCTGCAGCCTTGGAGAAAAGGAGGGAAAGAAAAAAATATATATCACATTCTAAAAAAGTCCTGTGCAAGCTGACCAATTTTGTTTTCTAAAATAATATAACAGCGAAATTATAATTTAAAGAGTAAACGCCCTTCATTCATGTGTACTAATTCCAAAACCTAGAAGTACAGCAAAGCAAAGGGCCAAAAACACTGGATCCCACCCGCGTCATGCCAGGCATTTCCCCTAAACCATCTGACAGGTGATATTCTCTGACATCTTCGGGAAGAAGCTTTCTTTTTAGAATCTACATAGGTAGTATTTTCCACTATTTAAAGTCCAATTTCTGCAAAGACTCTAAGTAACAGACTTGGTCTTCCCTTGGTCATTTCTGAAAATATGTCATCTATCAATGACTCATACAAATGGGGGCATAAGCTGCGATTAAACCTTTTGAATTCACAATAACTAAGAAAATGGCCATGAAAGCTATGTTAACCAGTTTGATGAAAATATTTCAGATTGTATATGGAACCCGCACATTGTACTCCATGATTGCATTAATGTACACAGCTGTAAGTCGATTAAAAAAAACCTTTTGAATTCATCCCTCTACAAAGGATGAATTCAGGGATGGGAGGGAAGACAAAAGACAGGGAAAAGAGAAGAGGCAGAAGGAGAGGCGGGTTCTAAGAGCTATGCAATGACATGTATACCTCTTGCAGAATCACCCCAGAAGGGGACTGGACCATGGTTCTCTTGATAGGTATGTTGAGTAGAGTCTCCAGTCCTGAGGTATATGATGCCAGCTGGAGCTCATAATCCTGCAGAATAAGAAAGTTTAAGAAAACATTCTTCATGGACTTAAAGGAGTCATGAATCACTACAGATCCAGTTCTAAGTCATCAAGCTGCACATCTAAAAATCAAACCTAAAGATAACATGCCACTAATGTCCAAGCAGCTAATATTATATTACTAAATCAAGCAGTATGTCTTTGTATGCTAGCTGGAGAATATGGCCCATACCACCAATCTACGGAATAGAGACCAGCACGTGGTTGTGGATTATTGACGGTATCGAACAAATTCAAGTTAATGGATAACAAGCCTTTATGGCCTGTTCAGGAGAGAATACATAAAAGCCATAATCCCTACCCTCAAGAAGTTTATGATCTTTAAAACAAATCAGCAAATAATACAGTTAATAATATTCTGGATGAAACACCAATATTCTTTATGAAACCAACCTACCTTAATTGAATTTGCACAAAGTTCAGCAATTTTTTGTACTTCTTCTGATTTGTCTCGTTTGCCAGATATTTCATTGTGCAAGTTCTATACAAAAAATAAAGTATTTACAAATGTTAGGGTATACCAATATACCAATACCATATAAATGTTATTTTACTCTTTTATCACTGTTATCTTTTCCTTTAGGTTATTACTATATCCTGGTTTTTTTTTTCTTTAGTTTATTACTACATGTGATGGTCTAATATTCTTACAGTTACAGCTGAAGAGATGAGCATATTTTTCCATTCAGAAAAAAGGAATAAAGCTCTTCAAATCTTCTAGGTTACTTTCTAGTCAGCACTATTTTGTCATTTTACCACTTCAACTTATAAAGACACTTTATAATAGTAACATGATAAGAACCTTACATTATTTCTATGTTCATAATTATATTTCTGTATAAAAAGCTCAGCTGCTTTTTTCTGAGCATTCATTAAATAATAAAAGATGGACTAATAATATTAAATATTCATTTTAAACATAGGCACTGCTGTGAAAACCAGAGAAAATACAGTTTACACCAAATTAATCTCAAAACAACTATGGAATTACAAGTCAGCTTATACCTTCTGGTCATTCAAAAATCTCATGACAGTGTTGGAATCTCCAAATTTCATAGATTCTAAGGAATCCTGGCGGCGTTTGGCATCATAGAGCCACTTGCAGAAAGCCTGATAGTTATCACGATAATTCCTGAGTTGCTTGATTTGTTTTTCCAGATCCCATAATCTGGGGGAAAATAGACAAAATAAAATCATTATTTTATTAGTTCCTAAATTATGTAACATAGAGTCATGCAGCAATTCCCTTGGCATATACTCAAGAAAACTGAAAACATATGGCCACACAAAAATTTACACATGAATGTTCATAGCAGCATTTTTCATTGTAGCTAAAAATTGAAAACAACTCAGCTAGCTATCAACTGACAAAAATATTAACAAAAATGTTGTATAGCCAAACCATGGGGTACTATTCAGCCCTAAAAAGGAAATGAAAAAAATAAAATAGAAAATAAAGAAATGAAGACTGAAACACACCACCTGAATGAACCTTGAAAGCATACATGAAGCAAAAGAAGCCAGTCACAAAGAACCACCTGTTGTATGATTCCATTTCAGTGAAATGTCCAGAGTAGGCAAATCCATAGAGACAGTAGATTAGAAGTTGCCAAGGACTGGGAAATCGGCAGGTAATGGGGTGTGACTGCCAATAGGTGCAGGAGTTTCTTTTCAGGATAACAAGAATGTTCAAAACTCAGGTTGTTGTGATGGTTGCACAATTCTGAGTATTCTTCAACCCCACTGATTTGTACAGTTTAAATGGGCGAATTGTATGGTATGTACATTATATCTCAATACAGATGTTTTCAAAGCACTGCTAGTAAAATGCACTACAAGCAAGGTAATTCTGAAGACTTGTTTTTAGATCCTCATTTGTAGTAAGGCATTTCTTTTGTATAAAATTTAATTTTGATATATTTTTGGAGAATGCTTACTCAAAGCAGCCACTTTTTCCAACAGTCATAACAAGAGTTGATAGGACACAAAAGAGCTGGCTAAATGGCTTCTGTTTTTTCTCTAAGATCCTGGATGGCACATGTGCTGCACTCTCCATTTTAAACAAAGATGGCTACAGGTAGTCAGGAAAAGAGCCTGTTATGCCTAACTTAAACACAGAACAAAACCTCGCTCTTCTACAATGACATTCAAGTGACATTATCATGGGAACACAAAAATGAGAAGAACATGGGAAGGGAAGTTGGCACACCTGTAGTCTATCTGTTTATCTATCCTTTGCCAGCGATCTGTCAGCTGTGTGACTTTTTCACTGAACTTGCCCAGATCCAGGTCATAAAGCGGATACTGCTGTGAAGTCTGAGAGTGGATCTGCTGGGCTTTCTGCAGTTCTGTCTTCATAGTGGCCAACAACGACTTCTTCAAGTTCAGGTCATTTTTTATTTTCTGTAAGAGAAAAAAAATGACTGCAAATGTTTCCCGTCTCCCACTGTATGCTATGCTGCAAGTTACCAAATATGAGTTATGACACTCTTTAGAATATTCTTTTTTTTTTTTTTGCGACAGAGTCTAACTGTCCCCCTGGGTAAAGTACAATGGCATCATAGCTCACAGCAACCTCAAATTCTTGGGTTTAAGTGATCCTCTTGCCTCAGCTTCCCAAGTAGCTGGGACAGGTGCCCACCACAATGCCTATCTATTTTTAGAGACAGGGTCTCACTCTTGCTCAGGCTGGTCTCGAACTCCTGAGCTTAGGTGATCTACCCACCTCGGTCTCCCAGAGCACTAGGATTACAGACATGAGCCCAGCCAGAATATTCCTATTTTTAAGGAAACAATCCAGGAAAACGCATTTACTGAATTGCATTTCCCCATATTTGTTCCAATGATCTAGTTCTTGTGCTACTCTGTTGAAAAAGGACAAAATATGTAACTTAGTTTGAGAGTTGAGAAATTATCATATTTTATCCCTGAATATATTAATGTAAGGTATATTAACATATTAAAAGTTCTGAGAAGTCCTGTAGTATAAAAACCAGTTTAACTCAGCATTTCTCCAACTACTCTTACTGCAAGTTACTTTCTCACGTAGTTTCTGCTAACTCACTCTGGAAAACAGTTTTAGAGATCACTAATATCAACCATGTGTGGCCAATGGAATACAGTCATCCTCAAAACTCACGAAAATCTAGGGAGTCTTTGTAACTGGGTACTGAGTCCTATATTATTTTCTGTAAACGGAGCCACTATTTTAACCCTTCGATTTACCCTTAGTCCACAGCGGTAAGCTTCCACTTTATCCAGGTCCAGGCAGACGGTTTCTTCTTCAGTGAGTCTGGCTTCATAAACCTTTAACATGTCTTCTGTTTGGAGAATGGCCTGGAGTAGGGCTCGGACTGTGCATAAGCTAGGAAGAGCAGAAGAGACAGACACAATTGCCAGGAACATAATGAGACTGTGAACACTTGGCTCTCATCACTACTAAAGAAGAGAACAATATTAATACGAGTAAAATTTTCTTTTGCTGATTTTATAAGCTGCAAGAGCAGTAATTTTTTTTTTCTCTATCATGATTCAGACCACCATTTCACATTCACTGAAGAATTCTCAAGGTCTGGCACATTAAATTTCCGAATAGTGGGAAAAAAATAAAATAAACCTCAGAATTGTGGAATGAACATGCTAGTCTAAAAGACACTGTCTCAAAACCAGAAAATATGAGAAGTAACTCTCTAGGAATGAAAGAAGTTATAAGGCAAAGCTTCCAGGAAGCCAAACATCCAAAAGAAATGAAGTCTGAACAAAGGAAGCTTAAGAAAAGCAAAACATTTTAGATGAGTATTAGTTGTGTTTACCTATTTAAGTAGCCATCTGTAACGCCATTGATATTTTCCAGTTTCTGAAACAGTCCAAATATCTCATTCTGCAAATAGCAATATTTTTCAGAACCTCTGAAGTTAGCAAGCATATCTTTAAGCTGGTTGAGAACTGCAGCAATTCCTTGTGAATCATTCTGCACACTCTGTCAAAAAAGGAAAGTTCTTTGATTTACCTATAATTCTTTTTTTACTTTATTTTTTATTGTAGATATTTCAGGTGTACAATATGCTGTTTGTATACACACACATACATACACACACACAGGGTCAAGATTACCTACAGGTCAGCAAATTAAACTCCCGTAGTTACCTTTTTTTATTATGTCTGGTAAGAACATCTAAAATATACTCTCAGCACGCTGTCAATATTACCTCTAGTTCTCCTGTTACACATTAGACTCTAGATGTGTTCATCCTACATAACCGTAAACTTGTACTGTTTGACCTACCATTTCCCCATTTCCTTCTTGTTGCACCTGGTTACCGTGGTTCTACTCTGTTTGTTTTTGGTTTTTTGGCTTTTTTTTTTTTTTTTAGAAATAGAGTCTCACTTTATCACCCTTGGTAGAGTGCTGTGGCAGCAACCTCCAACTCCTGGGCTTAGGTGATTCTCTTGCTTCAGCCTCTCAAGGAGCTGGGACTGCAGGCGCCTGCCACAACGCCCAGCTATTTTTTTGTTGCAGTTTGGCCAGGGCCAGGTTCGAACCCGCCACCCTTTGTATATGGGGCCGGTGCCTAACCAGTGAGCCACAGGCGCCACCTGGTTCGACTCTGTTTCTATGTATTAGACTTTTTTCTTAGATTCTGTATATAAGTGAGATGGGGAAGGATTTGTCTTTCTCTGTCTAGCTTATTTCACTTAATATACTGCCCCCTAGATTCAACTGTGTTTTTGGAAATGGCAATATCTTCTTTTTAAAGGGTGGGTAATATTTTATTGTATACAAATATCTGTACACACACAGTCATGTGCTCTATAATGATGTTTCAGTCAATGATGAACTGCATTTATGATGGTAGTCTCATAATATCATAATGCTGTATTTTTACTGTATTTTTTTTTTGTGGAGACAGAGTCTCACTCTATCGCACTCGGTAGCGTGCTGTGGAGTCACAGCTCACAGCAACCTCCAGCTCTTGGGCTCAAGCGATTCTCCTGCCTCTGCCTCCCAAGTAGCTGGGACTACAGGCGCCCGCCACAGCGCCCGGCTAATTTTTGATGCAGTTCGGCCGGGGCCGGGCTTGAACCCGCAGCCCTCGGTATA
>CAUYON010063993.1:0-14566 GCA_963573935.1 Arctocebus calabarensis
CGTGGCGTCACACTGCTCACAGCAACCTCCAGCTCTTGGGCTTAAGCGATTCTCTTGCCTCAGCCTCCCTAGTAGCTGGGACTACAGGCGCCCGCCACAGCGCCCAGCTATTTTTTTTGTTTTTTGCAGTTCGGCCGAGGCCGGGCTTGAACCCACCACCTTCGGTATATGGGGCCGGCGCCCTACTCGCTGAGCCACAGGAGCCGCCCCACTTCTTCTGATTTTATGGAGTGGTTTTCATAAGGAAAGACTTTTTCCTGGAGATGTATCTATATCGTCAACCAGGTAGTGTACTTTTGGTTTGGTTCTGGTTGTCATTCTAGAGCAGTCTCTATATAATTTCTTTGACTTCTTGGAAGTACGTTAGTAGCTTAGGCTATAGGTGTTTGTGGAGTTTGTGATAAGGCTTTCCCGGGGACTGGGGTGCTGGGTATTCCAGTCCTCAGGCCCCTCAGCAGTGCACATGGGCACTGACTCTGGCAGCAGTGGTTTGTATCATCAAGACTAGCCCTTGATGTGCCCACCTGCGGGGAGTCAGCTTTTGTGTCTCTGGGGAGCATGCTCGGGTCCATGGCAGCCCTGGGTCTGGAGGGAATGATGTTGCTGTTGTTGGTGGTGGCCCCTCATAGACTGATTGTTCTCAGTATCTGGTAGTGCAAACTCCAGCTCCCTGAGTCCCAGAGGGAGACTCCTTAATGTTCAGGACTGCCTGCCACCCAGGGTGAAGGGTACTGTAAGGGCTTGAGTGCTGGCCATGTGAACACAGTGCTGGGTCCAGCTGGAGTCGTGATGCTGTAAGCCTCCTAATGAATATGGGGGAAATTTGACACAGTGCCCTGGAGGTAACCAGATGTCCCTGGCCAACTTTAGACCGTGAGTGGGACCAGGGTCTAATCACCTTTGTGCCTGTTGGCTGACCAGGTGCCTCTCCTATGTGCATTGGCATACCACAATGGCTCCAGGGATTTGGAAATGCAGGGGTTATTGGGCCCCGGGGAAGCGCATAGTCTGATGTTTGTTTCTGTCTCAAAATAGGACCATGATGCAGCAGCTTGAGTCCCAGAGATGAGTGGAACCAAGTTTAAATCCCCTCTTTGGCACAACTAGTCTCCTGGACTCAAGGGCTGAGGGCTTTTCCTGTAGCCAGGACCGTAGAAGTCTGTTATGGGAATGTGGACTGTTGGGGAGCTCCATGATGAGGACTCCCTCCTGGGCTGGCCATCCTCTCGGCTTTCTGTCTAGACTCCTGCCTTGAGTTTCTCTCCTGGCCGAATTCCAGTGTCCTTCCTTCTATGTCCTGCTTGACCTGTGGTTATCTGTTTGCTGTTTTGGTCCTTCTTTGAGAAGGAGATGAGTGCCCGGTGCTTCTAGTCAACTATCTTGATCACACAGGATAGTACTGCTTTGCTTTTTACAGTCTTACAGGGAAGAGTGTCAGAAACAGAACATTTTCTGCCCTATTGAGTATTCATGGTCTTTTGATTCTTACCAGGAATGTACCATATTCTATAATAAAATCTACCAACTTAAAACAGACTTTTAGTTATTGATGCTTATATGACACCTGTATTTTAATTTTAATACCATGGATAAAATGAAGGTGAGCAGGAGGGATACCCACATAGTACAGATAAATATTGCAAACGTTTAGAAAAAGTATAATTCTCTCTGGCTTCTTTTGCAGTGACTATAAACCACTTTTATTTATGACAGCATGAAGTCTAACTGCCTAGGAGAGCAAAGAGCCCCACCCAGGCTACTGAATCAGAAATCTTGTTTCAACAAGCCCCGGTGTTTTAAAACCATTGCCATAAAGACTAGTGCAGTGGCTCGGCGCCTGTGGTTCAACGGGCTAAGGCGCCAGCCACGTACACTTGAGCTGGCAGGTTCGAATCCAGCCCGGGCCGCCAGACAACAATGATAGCTGCAACCAAAAAATGGCCGGGTGTTGTGGCGGGTGCCTGTAGTCCCAGCTACTTGGGAGGTGGAGGCAAGAGACTCGCTTGAGCCCAGGAATTGGAGGTTGCTGTGAGCTGTGATGCCACCGCACTCTACCCAGGGTGACAGCTTGAGGCTCTGTCTCAAAAAAAAAAGTAAAAGAAAAATGAAATGGGCATGGTAGCATATATCTGTAGATCAAACTACTTGGAGGCTGAGGCAGGGGGATTGCTTGACCCCAGGAGTTCAAGGCTATAGTAACCCTCTCTCTAAAAATTATAAAATAGCATAAAGATAAAAAGATAGGCTCAGGGATTCTAATCTTAGAGAGAAAAAGCCTCCCTAGATAGTTCCCCTTACTTCAGTGAAGAGGTAGGAGTTTACAAAGCTTCTCTTACCTGTGTCAATTATACTCTGATCTTATGTGAGATCCTGAAACAGTTCCTTCTCTTAGAAAAGCTAGTGTGTGGCTTTTGGCCTCACAACACACATCCCTATCTGAAACCTCCTCTCAGCTGGCATTTTTTTCTTTTCTTATATGTTCATGCAACAGTCCTGAAAATAGAGAGATTCAACTGCATGAAGACAGCTGCACTTTCTAATAAAAATATCTTCTGAAGGAAAAGAGTCTCTCTTCTGAGTGGAATTTTTCTCTAAAAATTGTTCAGTTTTTGGATTGTAGGGAAGGAAATGAGCTCAACAAAAAACCCAAAATAGACACATATGATTCCAGAGGAATCTAAATACAACCTTCTGGTCTAGGTTACCAGGCAACTAACTGTCTCTTCAAAAAAAAAAATGCTCTCATTCTGATTTTATAGAATAATCAGGTGCCTGATTTTCTGACTTAAGATGTCTTGAGATGATAAGGAATTGATTTTTTTATTTCTTCTTGTTTTGGGGAATTGATCTTTTTTGATTTTTGAAAAGTATGAGCAGAAACCTTTCTTGCTTGGAACATACATGTTATTTGCTTTTTCTTTTCCACTATCTTTGTTGTGTGTTTTCAAAACCAAAAGGTTTTCATCTGTTTGGGATGTTCTTACTGAATTCTGCTAAAAATGGGATAGATGGGAGAACTCTTAGGGTGTCTGTTTCTAGCTGCCTCAGGTTCTGATCTTATGGTTATTAAGATGTTTTATCCACAAGAAGCAAAAGAAAAAAAAATCACCTAAAATAACAATCATGGGAAACTCAGCCTTATGCCTAGAAATAAGTGAACAAAACATCAGGTAAAGAGCTGGACAAAGAAAAGGTACACAGAAGAATGTTTCATCAATATTTGAAAACAACTTTTTTTTTTTTGCAGTTTTTGGCCAGGGCCACGTTGGAACCCGCCCCCTCCCATATATGGGGCTGGCAGCCTAATCCTTGAGCCACAGGCACCACCCCTTGAAAACAACTCTTGCAGTAACACAGTTAATCTGTTTAGGTACTTGTGTATAGAAACTCAGAATAGGGTTGTAGAAAACGTCACCTACTAATTTTCTATATTCTTTTTGTTTATGCCATGATGTGTTACTTTTTATTCACTGGGTGCTGGTGAAAACCTAATTTGCGTGAGGGTCTCTGGTAGACACGAGTCTATGTTAGGGGAAGATCCACAGTCCCAGCATTTGAGGCATTTGCTCTCTGGTGGTGAAGAAAGGCGTATCAGCAATACCTGACCAAGGATGTAGGAATGAAAACAGTAGGATCTACACAGTCTGTGCTATTACAGGTGGCTCACTATGTAAGACTTTTTGAAGTTACGTATGCATTATTTTCATAGTCTGAGCTCGTGTGTTATCAGCTAGAGTTCCTGATCGCAAACAGAAGAGACTAAACAGAAAAGGAATACAAGTGAAGGATATCAGGGGCATCCAGTCTGTGTGGATGGGCATGGAAAAGGCATAGCCTATGAGGCTCCATAGGACCAGACCCCTGGAAGAGTCAGCAAGCCACAGCAGCCTGTAAGGAACAGCCTTCGAATTCTACCTCTGGGTGTCACGCCCTCCAAATTCCAGACTCCAGCAGAGAGCACCGTTGGTCCAGAGCTCGGACTCTTTGCCTGTACTGGGGCTGATTAGGAGGACCTATGCCAGGGGTGGGAAACCTTGTCATGTGAGAAGGCCACATTAACTTAACTGTAATAAAACAAGGCCATATTCAAGAAACTTCAATTAGGTTTCTTTAAAATGTACATTATTTTGTTAAAATCTAACTACTATTACTTATATTACTTAATAATTAAAAAAAAGAAAGCTATTTGTTATAGCTGGATGTTGTGGCGGGTGCCTATAGTCCCACCTACTTGGGAGGCTGAGGCAAGAGAATTGCTTAAGCCCAAGAGTTTGAGGTTGCTGTGAGCTGTGACGCCTCAGCACTCTACCAAGGGCGACATAGTAAGAGTGTATCTCAAAAAAAAAAAAAAAAAGAAAGAAAGAAAGCTATTTGTTAAAAATTTTAAAGTTAGCTAACCTTTTAATGACTTTGTATGTCTGCTTTTTGCTGGAAAGCCTTTGAATTTGGTTGTAGGATGGAGGTCCACAGTTTCAGTTGCTCCTCTACATAGGTACCAGTCATTTGTGATGTTAAGGGCATCAGATTAGGTATTAGGTAGAATGTAGATTCACAGCAGTAAGTGGTTGAAAAGCAAGAAAGCAAGCAGTGCCCATAGCTCAGTGGGTAGGGCGCTGGCCACATACACAGAGGTGGCAGGTTCGAACCCAGCCTGGGCCAACTAAAACAACAATGACAACTGCAACAACAACAACAAAATAACCGGGTGTTGTGGCAGGTGCCAGTAATCCCAGCTACTTGGGAGGCTGAGGCAAGAGAATCACTTAAGCCCAAGAGTTTGAGGTTGCTGTGAGCTGTGACACCACAGCACTCTACCCAGGGTGACAGCTTGAGACTCTATCTCACAAAAAAAAAAAAAAAGAAAGAAAGAAAGAAAAGAAAGAAAAGGGCTCGGTGCCTGTGGCTCAATGGGCTAAGGCACCAGCCACGTACACCCGGGCTGGTGGGTTCGAATCCAGCCTGGGCCCGCCAAACAACAATGATGGCTGCAACCAAAAAAAAATGGCCAGGCGTTGTGGCAGGTGCCTGTAGTCCCAGCTACTTGGGAGGTGGAGGCAGGAGAATCGCTTGAGCCCAGGAAATGGAGGTTGCTATGAGCTATGATGCCACAGAACTCTATCCAGGGTGACAGCTAGAGGCTCTGTCTCAAAAAAAAAAAAAAGGAAGAAAGTATTTTGGGGGCATGTTGCCAAAAAGTGTTCTACCTCATTTTTTCTATATTTCAATTGGATCTTTCTTACCATTAAACAAGACTTTAAAATGTCATCTACTGCTCTCTGGTCCTCCCATTCGACAGATAGCCATATCTTCTTGGGCTGTGCCAGCTGCATCCCTAAGGCACTGTGGTGAAAGTGAAGGTCTGAGTGAACGGCTTTGGCTGTCTTAGGCGCCTGCTCACCAGGGCTGCTTTTAACTTTGGCAAAGTGGATATTGTCGCCATTGATGACCCATGACCCCTTCATTAATCCCATCTACATGGTCTACACATTCCAGTATAATTTCACCTATGGCAAGTTTTATGGCACTGTGAAGGCTGAGAACGGGAAGCTTGTCCTCAATGGACATCCCATAATCTTCTTCCAGGAGTGAGATCCCCCAAAATCAAAAGGGGTGAGACAAGAGCTGACTATGTTGTGGAGTCCACTGGCGTTTTCACCACCACAGAGAAGGCTGGAACTCATCTACAGGGGAGTGCCAAAAGGGTCATCATCTCTGCCCCTTCTGCTGATGCCCCCATGTTTGGGATGGGAGTGAACTACGAGAAGTATGAAAACAATCACATCATTGTCAGTAATGCCTTCTGCACCATCAACTGCTTAGCCGCCCAGCCAAGATCATCTATGACAACTTCAGCATCATGGAGGGACTCGCAACCACAGTCTACACCATCACTGCTACCTAGAAGACGGTGGACAGCCCCTCTGGGAAGATGTGGCGTCATGGCCACAGGGCTCTGTAAAACATCATCCCTGCCTTGAATGGTGCAGCCATGGCTATGGGGAAGGTCATCCTCAAACTGAATGAGAAGCTCATCAGCATGGCCTTCCATGTCCCCATTGCCAAAGTGTCGGTTGTGGACCTGAACTGCCATCTGGAGAAGGCTGCCAAATATAATGATATCGAGAAAGTGGTGAAGCAGGCATTGGAGGGCCTCCTCAAGGGCATCCTGGGCTACACTGAGTACCAGATCATCTCCTCCAACTCCCACCTTTGATGCTGAGGCTGGCATTGCCCTCAATGATCACTTTGTCAAACTCATTGCCTGGTATGACAATGAATTTGGCTACAGCAACAGGGTGGTGAACGATATGGTCCACATAGCCTCCAAGGAGTAAGAGCTCCCAGACCGCCAGCCCCAGCCAGAACATAAGAGGAAGAGAGAGGCCCTCAGCTGTTGGGGTGACCCTGCCTACTCAGTCCCCCAACTTGCTGAGACTCTCCCCTCAACACAGTTTCCACACAGGCCCGATGAAGAGTGGGAGGGGCAAAGGAACCCCACCTTGTCAGGTAACACCATTAAAGTTCCCTGTACTCAGCCAAAAAATAAAAAAAAAAAAAAAAAAGTAAATAAAATGTAATGTGGCTCGGCACTGTGTAACCACAGTGTTTACAGTGCCAGCCACATACACAAAGGGTGGCAGGTACAAACCTGGCCCCATCCAGCTAAACAATGATAGCTGCAACAGAAATTAGCTGGGCATTGTGGCGGGCACCTGTAGTCCCAGCTACTTGGGAGGCTGAAGAAAGAGAATCTCTTAAGCCCAAGAGTTTGAGGTTGCTGTGAGCTGTGACGCCACAGCACTCTACCGAGAGTGACATAGTGAGATTCTGTCTCAAAATAAATAAATACATAAGTAAAATGTCATGTACCGAGAGCTCAATCAATTTCACCTGTAGGTGTTTAGGTGCCTTGGTGATATCAACTAGGTGAGGCTGAAATGCTAATTTGAATTTGATGTCAAGATTCTCAAAGTCAATGACCCTTTCATTGTATTCTTTAATTAATAGTTCTGTAATAGCTTCAAATGATTGGCATAGGAGTGTATCATACTGCTTATCAGTGCCCTTTGCTAACTGGGGAAAATGGTTATCTGAAATTTCCTTTTGAAGAAGAGATGTCTTGAAAAAAGATAGCTTTTGTTGAAATTTTGTTGGATTTTTTTTTGCCACATATCATATATGGATTTAGTTTTATCTTGCAAAGAAATATTCAAGTTTTTGTTGTTGTTGTTGCAGTTTGGCCCGGCCCAGGCTCGAACCTGCCACCCTCGGTATATGGGGCCAGCGCCCTACTCACTGAGCCACAGGTGCTGCCCCCCCCCTTTTTTGCGGTTCTTGGTTGGGGCAGGGTTTGAACCTGCCACCTCCGACATATGGGGTCAGCACCCTACTCCTTTGAGTCATAGGTGCCACCCCAAGTTGTTTTGATTTGACACGATATCACACAGAAATGCTGCATTCCCATTAGAAATCTTCTTTCAATAATCCACATTGCTTATTCTGTTCTTCATAATGTTTAATTACCTGTTCTGAAATTTTAGATAACACCTGTCCCTGCAATAGCCAATGCACTTTAGAATGTCAGGGAAAGTCTACACTAAATGCCTCATCATTCAACTTTAGCATGCTATACTGACAATGCCCTGTTAAATTTGCAAAAATGTAGCTATAACTTGCTGCAAAGTGTCACTTAAAATAATGGTTTTAACACAGAGATTTTGCTGATGCAGGGTACAATGAAAAGAAATGAGAGTATCTGGATTTGTTAATACTATTTTAAAATCTGTACAATAAACCCTTCATGTTTTCCTGTCACAGAAGGTGCGCTGTTTGCACATACACTCACTAAATTTACCCAATTCTGTCCAACTTTATGACATTTATCTTGAAAGTTTTTGAAGATATCTATTTCTAGTATTCTGTTTGCAAGAGTGCCCCAAACAAGTAACTCTTAATAGCAAAGAAAATCTTCTGATATGACCTGAATGAAGTCTAAAACCTGCAGTAAGTCAGTAGCATCAGTTTGATTCATCCAAAGCAATTGAATAATGTATATTTTCCTTTTGAAGTATTGCATGAATTTGTTCTTTAAAGAAATTAAATTGAAGGCTAATTCATGCTGCCAATCAGTTATGGTTCTCCTTGAAAGAGGCAATTGTTTGCACACATGCTTTGAAATGTTATTGGGGTCTAAGCATCTTACAACTTTGACAGTGTATTCTTTCACAATTTCTACATCACTGGATGGCTTCCTTACCTCCCCCCCTGAGTTTATAAGCTACTTTCTAAGTTGGTACAATGGCATTATTTCCAGGTTTAATTGCTGCTTGAAGGACTTGCCTTTATTTTTGCTTTTTATCTTTTAATTTCTGATACTCAGGAGGCTGAGTCAAGAGAATAACTTGAGTCCAAGAGTGTGAAGTTGCTGTCAGCTATAATGCCACAGCACTCTACTGAGGGCAACAGAGTGAGACTCTGTCTCAAAAATAATAATAAAAAAATAAGTAAATAAAAATAATTTCTGCAATATAAACCTTCACATCTCTCCCTCTAATTTAAAGTATTTGTGGTCCTTTTGAGTATTATAATGCTGATAAGCATTGAATTTTTTTAATGTTGATATTCTATAAAATTTGGATTCAGTCAAAAGGCCACCTTAAAGACCTAGAAGGCAACATGTTCCCCACCCCTTACTCAGGCCCTTTAGCAAGTTGCCTCTATTTTCCATTAAGACCACATGTGCGGCTTGGCGCCTGTGGGCTAAGGCGCCAGCCACATACACCTGAGCTGGCGGGTTCGAGTCCAGCCCGGCCCGCCAAACAACAATGACGGCTGCAACCAAAAAAATGGCCGGGCGTTGTGGCGGGTGCCTGTGGTCCCAGCTACTTGGGAGGCGGAGGCAAGAGACTCGCTTGAGCCCAGGAATTGGAGGTTGCTGTGAGCTGTGATGCTAGAGCACTCTATCCAGGGTGACAGCTTGAGGCACTGTCTCAAAAAAAAAAAAAGACCACATGTGCGGGATCTCTACTTCAAGATAGAGATCAGGGAATATGAAGATGAGATCAGAGTCTAGAAACAAAGAAAAAAATCCAAGTGTTCACTGTAGGTCTTCTTTCCTTTTGAATATAAAAATCTAGACATGATATAGACATAATGGCAACAATTCTCAATGTTGTTAGATGAGAAATTATCCACAGAAGATTGGAAGTTAACATCTTCCTCCAACCTGTTGTTTGATAGTTTAGGAAACTAATGCTTAGTTGTGACTTTCTGCTATTTGGTGGGAGACTGAGTTACTATTCAGCCTGTCTTACTCTCTGGTTGCCCTACATTTCAGTGCGTCATATTCAGGACTGAAATCCAGTTGGCACACACTGGTTTGGCTGTATAGATTGTTAAGATGTTGAAATACTTATGAATCAGTTGGTACAATCGCTCTGGTGCAGACAATGCTCCATCCCTCACCCCACCTTCTGGGTGGTGTCACTTTAACAGCTAGCACCTGCAGCTCTTTGGCAGCTCTTCTTAGGATGGCTGCCTTTGGGTCTTCAGAGCTTCTCAGCACAGAAAACCAGAAGTGCTTGGTGATTTATATCCTTGGCCACTGCTGCCCTTAAACAGGGACTAAGAGGTGCTGAGATATGATGCCCTGGCTGCCTTGTTTCTGATTGGGAGAACGCTCCAGAATAGCTTGTATTCCAGAGCTCCTCCGAGGGATCAGGCTAAAGCTACCCTGTGTGGGACTTTGTTTGAAACATCATCTGTGATGGTTTAAAAAAAAAAAAAAGGTTTATTTAGGCAATTCAGGTGAAGCAGTGAGAGTAGAAAAGAAACCAAAAATATCTAGTTGTGATCATTGCACTCAAAGCAGCCTATACTGGTTAATTTCATTTCATTTTATTTTATTTTTGGCCAAGGCTGGGTTTGAACCTGCCACCTTCGGCATATGAGACTGGCACCCTACTCCTTTGAGCCACAGGCGCCACCCCTATACTGGTTAATTTTAAATGTCAACTTGGCTGGAACATGGCTGGTGCCCAGATTCTTGTCAAACATGGGGTGGGCCTGTGAAGGTGTTTCTGGGTAAGATTGTCATTTGAATTGGTGGACTGAGTGAAGTAGATGGTCCTCCCGAGAGTGGGTGGGTATCCGTCCTTCTGGAGGGCACCATCCAATTGTTTGTTCTGGATAGAACACAAAGATGGAGGAAGGAGGAATTTGCCCCTTTTGCTTCCTGCTTGCCTGTTTGAGCTGGGACATTGGTCTTCTGCTCTCAAACTGGGACATTTATCTTCCATGGGTTTTCCTGGTTCTCAGGCCTCAAGTCTTGGACTGAAGATACACCACTAGCTCTCCTGGGTCTTCTACTTGTACAAGGGAGTTAGATCACAGGAATTCTCAGCTTCCATAATGTCATCAGCCAGTTCCTTATGATAAATCTCCTTATGAATCTCTATATATTTATGTATCTTTATCTCGGTCTATATCTCTACTTATATATCCTATTGGTTCTGTTTCTCTGGAGAATACTAATACAGCATCTTTGCATCACTTCCTTCCTTCCTGTCATGCTTCATTCATTTTTTTTTTTTTTGAGACAGAGCCTCAAGCTGTCACTCTGGGTAGAGTGCCATGGCATCACAGCTCACAGCAACCTCCAACTCCTGGGCTCAAGTGATATGCCTACCTCCGCCTCCCAAATAGCTGGGACTACAGGTGCCTGCCACAATGCCTGGCTATTTTTTTGGTTGCAGCTGTCGTTGCTTGGCAGGCCTAGGCTGGATTCGAACCCGCCAGGTCAGGTGTATGTGGTTGGAGCCTTAGCCACAGGCGCCGAGCCTCATGCTTCATTCTTAATGACTAACCCTGGGAACATTTCTTTAATAATAACTTCCACACGAATACTCACCTCAGAGTCCACTTCTTGGGCACTTAAGCTTCTAGAAAATTTCCCCAAAGCCCACCTCTCCAGAACCACTTTGGCCCCTCCCATCGGTTACCCCATATCACCTCATGATCTAATAAGGGTTAATACCTGGCTCAGCAAGTACCCTCCTAAAGCCTGTTACTGGGATACAGCCATCATTTGTCCTGAATGGTCGTGGCTGTGCCATAGTAATTCTTAGATATTTTTAATATTAATTCGGAACCTATGTAAGTGTTAAGGCTGTATAATTGCCTCCATCTGTTTGTGTTGCTATAAAGAAATACTCGAGTCTGGGTAATTTATAAAGAAAAGGTCTATTTTATGTCTTGTTGTTCCCTAGGCTGTCCCAGAAGCATGGCTCCAGGTTCTGATTCTGGTGAGGGCCTTGGGCTGCTTTTACTTATGGCTGAAGATGAAGGGGAGCCAATGTGTGCGGAGATCACATGGTGAGAGAGGAAGCAAGAGAGGGTGAGGGGGGAGGCACCATGCTCTTTTTAACTACTAGGTCTCCAGAGAACCAATACAGCTAGAATTACCTCAAGATTAAGGTGCCAATCCCTTCCTGAGGGATCTGCCTCTATGAGCCAAACACCTCTCATTAGGCTGCACCCCCAATACTGGAGATCAATTTTCAACATGAGGTCTGGGGGGACAAATATACAATCTATAGCAATAACATAGAAATTAACTAGAGTGTCTTCTCCATTCACAAAACCAAATTATGACTGCCAATAATAATAATCAATGTGTATTCTGTGTATAGGGAGTTGTTGGGAAACTATCCAGCCATGTAGTATGAAAAATACAGACTTATGTGGCTGGATACTTTCCAGACAGCTCTCGTATATGGAAAGAGATAGAGAGAGAAAGCAGATGAGCAAAATGATAATAATTGGTACATATAGTTGAAAAGTATACGGCAATTCTCTATCCTTTCAATTATTATGTAAATGAAATTTCCAATAAAAGTTGAAAATGAAAAACTAAAACACTGTCTTTCGAGAGGGATCTTCCTGGGGTGATAGAAATGTTCTAAAACTGGATTGTGGTGATAGTTGCACTACTCAGTAATTTTACTAAAAATAATTGAATGGTGCACTTTAAATGGGTGAAATTTATGGTACGTAAATTGTAGAAATACTGTATGATGATTTTTTTTTAACCCTTCCACCTTGGCAAAGGAATAGTTACTTTTTTTTTTTTTTTTTAAGATTGCCTTTCTTTCTCTCTCTCTCTTCCACTATTCCCAGTCTTGAGCTTCTTCCAAGGATTCGTCCCACTGATTGGCAAGCTGTCACCTGTCTCACTAAAAAGAAAAATGACCTCTGATTATGGGGAGGCAGAGCTCTGGACCTGCACAGAGCAGTGTGTAGTCTCAGCCCTTCTCAGGCACCACCTCGGGTACTGCATTCCTGGTGCGGGACACCAATCCCAACATGACCGACAGCCTGCTAATCCACCCTAATGTCCTTCACCTCATCTTCTATACTGCAGTAATCTGATTTTAGTGCTCCCCTGTCTCAATACTTTAAATAGCTTTGCATTTTTTATCTGTGAGTGTTCAACTGCAAAAAACTTACCCATGGTGTTTTCAAGCAAAAAGGGATTTCATATAGAGAATTAGGTGCTTACAAAACTGTTGGCAGGGCAGGCGGTGGTAGGTTCTAAGTTGGGCCGCCAGGAATGACTCTCAGAACCTGCCAGGGGAGCTGCTATCTTCATCAGAAGTGGGAAACAGGCTCGGCACCTGTGGCTCAATGGGCTAAGGCGCCAGCCATGTACACCTGAGCTGGTGGGTTCGAATCCAGCCCGGGCCCACCAAACAACAATGAATGACAGCTGCAACCAAAAAAATGGTCAGGTGTTGTGGCGAGCACCTGTGGTCCCAGCTACTCGGGAGGCAGAGGCAGGAGACTCACTTGAGCCCAGGAATTGGAGGTTGCTGTGAGCTGTGATGCCATAGCACTCTATCCAGGGTGACAGCTTGAGGCGCTGTCGCAAAAAAAAAAAAAAAAAAAAAAAAGAAGTGGGAAACAAAGAGCCAGCACATAAGGGTGGGCTCCAACGCACATGGCCTTAGAAGCTATCTGGGGATAGAGGGAGTGTTACCACTCTGCTTGTTGGCTCTGGAGTAATGCTTTGTCTCCTGATCTGTAATGAGCAAAATATATACATTCATACATACATACTCACATAAAATGCAGAAGGCCCCATCCCGCTTAGAACATTGAACCTCTGGACACCAGAGCATTTTGAAACTATGCTCCTGACTGTGCTCACCAGTAGAAACTTCAGAAACCGTTCACCTCATCTCCACCTTCCAGATCTCATAGCAGTGAATCTGTATCTAGTACCCTCCTTGCAAGGGTGTCTGGAATGCGGTTTAGCTTTCCAGATGCTGCAGTCACACGGAAGGGTGAATAGGTGAACACTGACCCGACACGCTGTTGGCCCTAGTACATGATTCTTCACATGTGGGAAGCCTTCTTCACAAACCAGAAGGCTTTCACTTTCTGGTCTCTATCACCCTGTGGCCTTATCTTTTCCCATGCTCCCTTTCAGTCTTTTTGTTTTGTTTTCTTTTCTTTCTTTTTGTTTTTTAGAGACAGAGTCTCAGAGTCTCACTTCATCTCCCTTGGTAGAGCGCTGTGGCATCACAGCTCACAGTAACCTACAGCTCTAGGGCTTAAGCGATTCTCTTGCCTCAGCCTTCCAAGTAGCTGAGACTATAGGCATCCGCCACAACGCCCAGCTATTTTTTTTTTTTTATTTGACTTTGAGTAAAATGCCTAAAGGAAGCATTTTCATTTTATTTTATTTTATATTTAATCTTAGCTGGGTACAGTAGTGCAATCAAGGGGTACAATGTGCTGGTTTCATATACAAACTGAAATATTTTCATCAAACTGTTTAACATAGTCTTCATGACATTTTCTTTGTTATTGTATGAAGACATTTGTATTCTGCATTTATAGTTTATTATAGAGTATATGTATGTGGTTCATTTTTTTTTTTTTATTATTGGGGATTCATTGAGGGTACAAGAAACCATGTTACACTGGTTGCATTTGTTGGGTAAAGTTCCTCTTACAATCATGTTTTGCCCCCAAAAGGTGTGGCACACACCAAGACCCCACCCCCTCACTCCTTACTTCTCTCTGCTCTTCCTTTCCCCACCCCTCCCTCATTCTTTCTCTCTGCTCTCTCCTTCCCTCACCCCCACTGTCATTAATTGTTATTAATTGTCCTCATATCAAACTTGAGTACATGGGATTCATGCTTCTCCATTCTTGAGGTGCTTTACTAAGAATAATGTGTTCCACTTCCATCCAGGTTAATACAAAGGCTGTAAAGTCTCCATTTTTTTTAATGGCTGAATAGTATTCCATAGTGTATATATATACCACAGCTTGTTAATCCATTCCTGGGTTGGTGGGCATTTAGGTTGTTTCCACATTTTGGCAATTGTAAATTGAGCTGCAATAAACAGTCTAATGCAAGTGTCCTTATGATACAAGGATTTTTTCCCTTCTGGGTAGATGCCTAGTAATGGGATTGCAGGATCAAATGGGAGGTCTAGCTTGAGTTCTTTGAGAGTTCTCCATACTTCCTTCCAAAAAGGTTGTATCAGTTTGCAAT
>CAUYON010063994.1:0-23658 GCA_963573935.1 Arctocebus calabarensis
TTCTTTTTTTTTTTTTTAAGACAGAGCCTCAAGCTGTCACCCTGGGTAGAGTGCTGTGGCTTCACAGCTCACAGCAACCTCCAATTCCTGGGCTCAAGCGAGTCTCCTGCCTCCGCCTCCCAAGTAGCTGGGACTACAGGCACCCGCCACAACGCCCTGCCATTTTTTGGTTGCAGCCGTCATTGTTGTTTGGCGGGCTTGGGCTGGATCCGAACCCACCAGCTCAGGTGTACGTGACTGGCGCCTTAGCCGTTGAGCCATAGGCGCCGAGCCTCAAATTGATATTTTCATAAAGTTTTCATCAATACACTGCTGTTTAGGTCCCTTCTAAGTGAAACGGTAGAAAAGATGCAAGGTGAAAAAACACATTTTTTAAACTAATATTTAACCAAACATTTATTGTATTTCATATAAGTAAGAAATCTATTTGTATGATACAGTGACTGAAACGTATAAAAATGTAAGCAATGTGAATCAATCTGTCTCATTGCCCAAGTAGCAGCAGCCAAAAGATTCTTTATACCAAGGGTGTCCAACCTGCAGCCCATGGGCCACATGTGATTTTTTAAGAACTTTTTTGCTTATCTGTTGTGTATCATGAAAATATGCACAAACCTTTTGTTTTTGTTTTTGCTAATCAGCTTTTGTTGGTGTGTGTGTATTTAATGTGTGGCCCAAGATAACTCGATTACTCTTCCATTGTGTATCAGAGGGGAAAAAAGACATCCCTGCAGTTTCTACAATCTTCTAAATCTATCTGCACTTTGTTGCTTTTGTTAAAGTATGCTTTATTCCGTGGCTTGGAAAGGAATCTGAATTTATTATTCTTGGAATTCTGCCATTATTTTCTAAGGTACCTGAGATGAGGAAAATCATTTGTACCAATGGGAAAACTTAAATTCTAAGATATTTACTGCAGTTGTTGTACTGCTTCCAAGCATCTTATAACCACAGGTCTAGTATTTCTTTGCTGAATCAGGAAGGGGAAGTGGGAACTGATTCTGATAGGGTAAGTCACAAGAAGAATTCAAATGACAATGATGGTATTTCATACAGAAAGAGAATGGCTGATGAAATTATAAAATCTTAGTAATGTATTAAGGAATCTTAGCTTAAAACTGCCTTTTTCAGAGTTTATAGAACTGGTTTTTTCTTTATCTTTCTTAATTGGTTTCATTCCTCTGGCCGTTAATAAGAGAATTAGTCACATATTAGACAGATAATTTTTTTAATGATAAAAGCATTGTTCTGAGAATTTTAATAGTTTGTTTTTCAATCTTTATTCATTTAAGTTGAAGAATAAAGTAGACTATTTTTCTTTTTATGTTCTAACAGGCACCAGAAGTAATCAGAATGCAAGACAAAAACCCATACAGCTTTCAGTCAGATGTGTATGCATTTGGGATTGTTCTATATGAATTGATGACTGGACAGTTACCTTATTCAAATATCAACAATAGGGACCAGGTAAATATTTACTGTCTCTTGGGGTCTATTTCACAGTTTGTATAAAGGCTCTAGTTAGTTGTAGAAAGTAAGTGAGTCCTGGGTAAGAATGAAGGATAGATTTCTTAATCATATTGTTACTAAATTTTGGAAATTGTTTTCACTTTTGACCTTAATAGCAGCATGTAAGGCCTGTCCTTAAAATATCAGCCAATGGCTCACTCCTGGAGTTCTAGCACTTCGGGAGGCCAAAGCAGGAGGATCATTTGAGACCAGGCATTCAAGGCCTGCCTGGGCAAAACAGCAAGAACCTATCTCCACAAAAAAATTTTTAAAAATTAATTAGCCAAGTGTGGTGGTGCGTACCTGTAATCCTAATTACTTGGGAGGCTAAGGCAGGAGGATTGCTTGACCCAGGAGTTTGAGGTTGCAGTGAGCTATGATGCTGCTGCTGCATGCTAGCCTGAGTGTCAAAGCCCTCTCTCAAAAAAACCAATTAAAAAAAAAAAAAGAAAGTTTTAAATGTTACAATGGAGTGAACTTCCTGATTTTCTGAACTAGAAAATAAAAATGTCTACAGCAATGGATATACCTCAAGTTTCTTGATCACAGCACAGTTAGATGAATGCGCACTGCTACTGTAGCATCTGCACTTGACACTTTTTATTCTATCACAGATTGTGCTATCAAAGCAGGTAATCAGTAATGGACTTCTTTTATCAAATTATTTTAAAATCATTTAAGTTTTTTTTTTTTTAATTTTTAAGACTGGGTAAATGGAAAGAATGTTATATCATGCTTTGATTTTTCTATAATAAGAATTCTAGGGAAGCACCTGTGATTCAGTGGGTAGGGCACTGGCCCCATATACTGAGGGTGGTGAGTTTGGAACTGGTCCCAGCCAAACTGCAACAAAAAAATATCCAGGCATGGCTCAGTGCCTGTGGCTCAATGGGCTAAGGCGCCAGCCATGTACACCTAAGCTGTAGGTTCAAATCCAGCCTGGGCCCACCAAACAACAATGACAGCTGCAACCAAAAAAAAAAGGCTGGGCATTGTGGCGGGTGCCTATACTCCCAGCTACTTGGGAGGCGGAGGCAGGAAACTTCCTTGAGCCCAGGAATTGGAGGTTGCTATGAGCTATGATGTCACAGCACTCTATCCAGGGTGACAACTTGAGACTCTGTCTCAAAAAAAAAAAAAAAAATAGGGGGCGGTGCCTGTGGCTCAGCGAGTAGGACGCTGGCCCCATATACCGAAGGTGGTGGGTTCAAACCCAGCCTCGGCAGAACTGCAAGACAAAAAAATAGCCAGGCGTTGTGATGGGTGCCTGTAGTCCCAGCTACTCGGGAGGATGAGACAAGAGAATCACCTAAGCCCAGGAGTTGGAGGTTGCTGTGAGCTGTGTGATGCCACAGCAATAAAGGGAGACTCTGTCTATACAAAACAAAAAATAGGCATTGTGGTGGGCACCTGTAGTCCCAGTCTCTTGAGGCAAGAGACTCTCCTAAGCCCAAGAGCTGGAGGTTGCTGTGGGCTGTGGCAACACAGCATTCTACCAAGGGCAACAAAGTGAGACTCTGTCTCTTTAAAAAAAAAAAAAAATTCTAGGAGGATAATTTTTTTATTATTATTTAATAATAGGATATTTTTAACTTCTTTTCTTACTAAGATAGCCTTTTCTATCTCACATTACACTCACTTAGGCTTTTAAAACTGGCTAAGAAAATTATCTTTACTAAAAGTACCTTGAATACCTCAACATTTAAGTGTCTATGTGTTTTGGGGAACAGAGAGAAATTGAAGCAATTAAACTTTTAATCTATCAGAAAACAATGGCTCTGATTAAAGAATATTTAGACTGCATACTGTGATTTGCATCTGAATCACCTGGGAAATTTGTTTAACAAAACGGAGATTGTGAGGGTGGGGTCCAAGCTACCTATATTTCTTATGTTTCCCAGGGCATTCTGATACATACCAAAATTAAGAATCATTAATCCAAAGAATATTAAAAAAGAAAAAGTGGCCAGGCTCAGAGGCTCACCTCTGTAATCCTAGCACTCTTGGAGGCCGAAGTGAGTGGATTGCCTGAGCTCGGGAGTTGGAGACCAGCCTAAGCAAGAGTGAGACCTCATTTCTACTAAAAAATTGAAAAATCAGCCAGGTGTTGTGGCAGGTGCCTGTAGTCCCAACTACTTGAAAGGCTGAATTGAAGCAAGAGGATCTCTTGAGCCCAAGAGTTTGAGGTTGCTATGAGCTATGATGCTATGGCACTCTACCCAGGGTGACAGAGAGAAACTCTGTCTCAAAAAAAAAGAAAAGAAAGAAAAAGTGTGAGCTTTGTATGTATTGCATCATAACTCCCCAGCCCAATGAATTTTGTGTATAAATGTGTTGCTTCATTTAAGTGATATGTTGAGTCAGTAGCTCAATACTCAGTCTTTTTGGTAACATCTCTATAGCTTCCTCACTTTGGCTATTATGTGATTTCAGGGGAATAATCTAAGTTATCATGTATTTTGTGTATACTTATTGATGGCCCTTACCCACCAGTGGTCTTTACTCTGTGTTTTGAGGATGTTTTTAAATGGCTACATTTCTGTTCATTTCATCATAAAACTAAATTTTTAGTTGCTGTTGAACTTTCTGACTACTTTGTTGCTTCAAAATGTTGAGTCTTGGCTTTGAGGGTTAAACAACATATGACTTAAGTTTTAATGATCTGATGTTTTCAGCCTGTGTAAAACGTAGGTTCAGGGTGAACTGAAACAGTAGCTGCAGTACATTAGTGAGACATTGCACTTACTGTACTTGCAGCAGATCTAGATCACTGAGGTGACTGATTTGATGATGGCAGTCTGAGTAACAGAACTGTCTCTAATTTACACATTGTACATGCCCTGGTTTCTACAGTCTTAGTAATTCAATGGTGCAGCATTACACCCTGTGCCATACTTGCCTGTGCATATTATTTGTGTGGAGGAATTACTAAGGATTTTTTTGTTAGTTTTAGTTACCATAGAGACTACAAATTAATAAAAATTCGTGCCCCTAAAATCTGGATGAAATCCATTTGTCAGCGAATACATTTGTTTTACTACAACAATAAAGTATAATATAGGAACAAATATCCAAAGTATGGATAAAAGCATCCCAGAGTTCTGCACTCATCCACTTCTTGGCATTTTAGGTGCTTTGTCCTCCATGGGAGTAAAATAAATGATGTGGCAAGGGCTTACTCTCCATGAGAGGAATGAGTGACCAGCAGAAGGGTAAGGCCTTTACTAGTTAATTCTTTCTAGTAGTATGGTTAGATCCTTCTGGAATTTGCCAGTCTGAAACCAAGTTAAGTATTTGATGGAAAAGAATAATATCCTCTTTTCACAACTCCCATTCTATTTAATTACCGTCTAATCTGCTTTCGTCAAATGATATTTTCCATGTAACTCAACATTTTGAAAGGATATGGTTATCTTCAATGAAATAACCCCAGATAGCCATTCCCTTGATTTGATTTTTTTTTTCTTTCTCTTACACTTTTATCTCCATGGCTCTCAGATTTTACTTCTATTTTAAGAATCCAAGAATATTCTTTACTCTGCAGGATGGATTCCGTTCCCCTATACTTCATCACCATAGTCTGAGGTGGCAAATTTTACCTATAAATTCAAAGCAGGACTCTGGTAAAGAAGTGTAATGTAGGGTGGTGCCTGTGGCTCATTGAGTAGGGCGCCAGCCACATCTACTGAGGGTGGCGGGTTTGAACCCAGGCCTGGCCAAACTGCAACAAAAAAAATAGCCAGGTGTTGTGGCGGGCACCTGCAGTCCCAGCTGCTTGGGAGGCTGACGCAAGAGAATCTCCTAAACCCAAGAACTGGAGGTTGCTGTGAGCTGTGACGCCATGGCACTCTACCAAGGGTGACAGAGTGAGACTCGGTCTCTTAAAAAAAAAAGAAGAAGAAAAAGAAGAAGAAGTGTAATGTAATGGCAGGTCTTAGACTCAAAACCCTCATGACCAAATCACCTTCCCTCTCTAGGTGTCTTTTTTTTTTTTTTTTTCCAGTTGTAAAAATAAGATAATTAGACTAAAGAATGTCTTCCAGTTCTAAAAATGAGATTCTTTCCCAAAACAGGTCTCTTAGCTCTTTGAAGGATGACCATCCTCATACTACTTTGCAAAGTAGTATTTTTTACTTTTACTTACTCCAGTGTTGGAAGTCTGAGAAACCATTTCATTTTTGACCCTCTTCATCATGCCAAATCTAATCACTCCATTCTTCCCTCCTTCACTACAGTTTCTCTAAGTGGGAATTAATAACATGCTTACTTAAGCTAGGTATATTGATTATACCCACATGGCTTTATTTTCTTGGAGCAGAAATGCTGTCTTATTAAGAGAAAATAATAGATAATGTAAGTTTGTTATTTTAAGTGTATTCCAATGAATGTAGTAGCTTAAAACAAATTATGAATTTGCCCTTAGTGAGGAAGGTTCATATCTGTTTTACATGGTACTGACTAGAGTAGCTAGACTTGGTGTTAAAAGAATCTATTCGAGTATGGCTCCTTCACATACTTGGCAAGTTGGTGCAAGATGTTATCTGGAAGCTCAGTCAGGGCCAAGGGGCAAGGTCCTCGTTTTTCTCCACATGGACTTTTCCATGAGGATGCCTTCACAGCCTGCTTCTTTTTCTGTGGCTGGGTTCTAAGCACAAGATTTCAAGAAAAGGAAATAAGGACCAGTGTCTTACAAACAAGCAACATTTTTTTTTGTTTGTTTGTTTTGAGACAGAGCCTCAAGCTGTCGCCCTGGGTAGAGTGCTGTGGCATCGTAGCTCATAGCAACCTCCAACTCCTGGGCTCAAGTGAGTCTCCTGCCTCCACCTCCCAAGTAGCTGGAACTACAGGTGCCCACCTCAACTCCCGGCTATTTTTTTTTTTTTTTTTTGGTTTTAGCCGTCATTGTTGTTTGGTGGGCCCGGGCTGGATTCAAACCCGCCAGCTCAGATATACGTGGCTGGAGCCTTAGCCGCTTGAGCCACAGGCGCCAAGCCAACAGGCAAATTATTTTAATAAGAAAAGTTTTCAGTACCTACCAAAGCAGTGTGGAATATAGAGGATTTACAGATGAGTAAAACAAAGCACAGGCTCTGTTTGCATTTGGGGTGGACAGTTCTGTTGAGGTAGTGCTGAGGACAGTAATGCTGTGGAATGAGACCCAGAATTTCAAGCCAGGGTATTGCTTTTATAGTATATGTACCATGTGAATCATCTATTACATCCAGGAAAGACTTTCTCATTTCCTTTCTTATTGTTTCCTCATTAGTCAGCCCCCCACCCCAGGAAATGTTTATTAAAGGTCATATGCTTTGTGCTCTGTATTAACTACATTCTGTGGAACATATAAAAATATGAGAGTTTTTATATGTTCAGTTTTTTTCTCCCATTACGCCCAAAAGAATTTGGAAAAACTGTATACCCCCTTATACATCTTTAAGTTGCTATTTAAATATTTTTATCTTAAGTATAAATAATTAAAGAGTGTAATTTCCAGTATATTCTATTAACATTTAAAATAAGCCTACTCTACTAGGGAGGCTGAGGCAAGAGAATCGCCTATGCCCAGGAGTTGGAGGTTGCTGTGAACTGTGTGACGCCACAGCACTCTACCGAGGCCAATAAAGTGAGACTCTGTCTCTACAAAAATAAAATAAAATAAGGCTACTACGGCCCTCTTTTTATTTTTTTTATTATTTTTATTTTTTTTTTTTGAGACAGAGCCTCAAGCTGACACCCTGGATAGAGTGGCATCACAGCTCACAACAACCTCCAATTCCTGGGCTCAAGCGAGTCTCCTGCCTCTGCCTCCCCACTAGCTGGGACTACAGGTGCCCACCACAACACCTGGCCATTTTTTGGTTGCAGCCACCATTGTTGTTTGGCGGGCCAGGCTGGATTCGAACCAGCAAGCTCAGGTGTACATGGCTGGCGCCTTAGCCCATTGAGCCACAGGCACCGAGCCAGGCCTTCTTTTTAAAATGTATCCAGTAATTGTGGGTGTAGTAGCTCGCACCTGTAATCCTTGCACTCTTGGAGTTTGAGGGGGGAGGATCCCCTGTGCTGACTACTTTGAGAGCAGCCTGAGCAAGAGGGAGACCCTGTCTCTAAAATTATCTGGGTGTTATGGCAGTTACCTGTAGCCCTGGGAGGCTGAGGCAGGAGGATTCCTTGAGTCCAGGAGTTTTCCACTATGAGCTAAGCTGATGACACTGCACTCTAGCATAGGTGACAGAGCAAGACCCTGTCTCAAAAAAAAGGCTCAGTTCCCGTAGCTCAGTAGTTAGGGTACAGGCCACATACACCGGGGCTGTTGGGTTGGAACCTGGCCTGCTAAACAACATTGACAATAACAACAACAACAAAATAGCCAGGCATTGTAGCGGGCGCCTGTCCTAGCTAGTTGGGAGGCTGAGTCAAGAGAATTGCTTAAGCCCAAGAGTTGATTTGCTACCTACCATCACTCATTTAAAAGTGTGGTCATGTGATCGTGAGCTAGTGGCTACTCACCGAGCACCAGACCCTCACTGTCCTAAGAGACAGGAGAGATACATCAGGAGTCAGCATAAACAGTGTGTGATACCACTGAGACTGTGCCTTGTGTCCTTCTGAGTCTGCTGTGGCTGGGGGTGAGTCTCACAGGCCTGGGAGGACCAGGGATTGGCAGCAGCGTAAGCTGTACTCATTCAGTTTCATGTGCTGCAGAGGAGGAACCCCAAAAAGAGGCATTTAGAACCAGTGAAGTCAAATGCAAAATAAATGTCTCAGTTCACTTTGCATAAAAAAGAAATACAGGCTAGCTGCCTATGGCCCAAGCAGCTAAGGCGCCAGCCACATACACCTGAGCTGGCGAGTTCGAATCCAGCCTGGGCCCGCCAAACAGCAATGACAGCGGCAACCACTAAATGGCTGGGCGTTGAGGCGGGTGCCTGTAGTCCCAGCTACTTGGGAGGAAGAGGCAGGAGACTCGCTTGAGCTCAGGAATTGGAGGTTGCTGTGAGCTGTGATGCCACAGCACTCTATCCAGAGCCAGCTTGAGGCTCTGTCTCAAAAAAAAGAAATATAAAAGCTCTGCGGGTTTTTTTAGAAATTTACATGTTTTTTTTTTCTCTTTCAACTATTTGTACGCTTTTTCACCCACAGAACTTTGTCCTAATGTTAGATAGTTTTATGCCTTTTATTTATTATTCAAGTTATATCTCTGCAAAAAAAAAAAAAAAAACACGTTTATAAGTTTAAATTTAGAATTTTTAAAAATTTTCAGTGACTGGCTCAGTACCTGTAGCTCAAGCAGCTAAGGCACCAGCCACATACACCAGAGCTGGCGGGTTCAAATCCAGCCTGGACCTGCCAAACAACGATGACAACTACAACCAAAAAATAGCTGGATGTTATGGCGGGTACCTTTAGTCCCAGCTACTTGGGAGGCCAAGGCAAGAGAATCGCTTAAACCCAGGAGCTGGAGGTTGCTGTGAGCTGTGATGCCACGGCACCCTGCCCAGTTAGACATTTTGAGGCTCGGTCTCAAAAAAAAAAAAAAGAAAGAAATGTTTTCTGTGACTTTAGGCTCTGTTAATTTTTAAAATTCTTTATTGTTAAAATTGTATACCTAATGAAAAGAAAGGTTTGGAGCTATTGAAACATAGAGGGTAAAATTTTACTGGAAATGTGTATCTTAATGAATAACATGGGGCTTTTCTTTTCCCTTCATTTAATTTATGTATCTAGGAATAAATAAGACCTATTTGCTGTAACAAACTAGGGTTCAATATTATTGTTTTCCTTGTCTTATTTTTAAAGGTATTAAGAAATCTTATTCATATAAGAAGCTGCTGGGAGAGGCAAGAGTTTTGTTATAGCCATATGCAGAGTTTTGTGACCCCCAAGACCAGCTTCAGGTTTGGTAGTTCACTAAAAGGACTCAGCGGAAACTCCCAGCTGTTCCAGACTCACTGACAGCTGTTATACTCACGGTTATAGTTTATTACAATGAAAAAAACACAGCTTAAAATTAGCCAAAGGAAAAGGTTCATGAGATAGAATCCAGGAGAATTCCCATGTGGGACTTCCAGTTACTCTTCCTCTCCCAGTGGGTTATAGACAGTGCTCATTCTTCCAGTGGCTATGTGTTACAGTACACACGGAGTCTTGCCAACCAGGGAGGCAAACTTGAGCCTTGGAGTCTAGACTCTTATTAGGGCTTAATCACATACATGGAGTTGACTACCTATGTGGTTACCCTAAATTTCCAGCTCCTCCAGAGGTCAAGCTGATGCCACATGCCCCATAGCCCCCTCCATAAAGCATAGACCATCTGGCATGACCCGGGGCCTGCAGAAAAATACTCTGATCAGGCAGGAGATTTTAAGGCAGTGATTTTCAACTGGTGTGCCACAAAAGTGTTTACCGTTAATTAAATTATTTTCAGAAGAAGCTCAAAGCACGGTGAGTATATTATTTTTTTGCTCTTTTTTTTTTTTGATAAACATAATTTAAGTGTGTCATGGAAGTTTAACTATAGGTGCAAGTGTGCCGTGAGATAAAAAAGATAGAAAAACATTGTTTTAAGGGATTGGTGATTACCTGCCACGAGCCAAGGGCAAAGGCCAGCCTTGTCTTTGGGCAAGGTTAATTCTTTATCACATGCTGTATCGTTCAGTTATTAGAACTCATTTCTAGAATGTTCTAAAAATTGTGTAGTAACTGATCATTCACATTCTTTGAATTATCAGCTGACATTTCAGTTAATTTGGGGGGGTCAGGTGCAGTGGCTTACATCTTGTGAGCCTAGCACTTTCAGAGGCAGAGGTGAGAAGATTGATTGCTTGAGGCTAGGAGTTGGAGATTAATGTGGAAAGCAAAGAATTGGAAACTAACTGACTTACAAAGAGATTTGTTGCCCATTCTCTAAAGTCCAGTTAGACTCCAATATTTGGAAATCTCTCTTTGATACTTCAGTGGTCTTTACACCCTCAGACAATTATAAGTTAGATGCTGTATGGGTAAAAGGTGTGCCTTTTCTAAAGCGGCAGACGGGCATTATTACAGGGGAGGTGGGAAAGGAGGATAAGCTTTACATCTCCACTGGAGTGATTCTCAAGCAAATCCTTTTTTTTTTTTTTTTGAGACAGAGGCTCAAGCTGTCACCTTGGATAGAGTGCTGTGGCATCACAGCTCATAGCAACCTCCAATTCCTGGGCTCAAGCGAGTCTCCTGCCTCTGCCTCCCATGTAGCTGGGACTACAGGCGCCCGCCACAACGCTGGCATTTTTTGGTTGCAGCCGTCATTGTTGTTTGGTTGTTTGGAATCCGGGCTGGATTCGAACCCGCCAGCTCAGGTGTACATGGCTGACACCTTAGCCCATTGAGCCACAGGCGCCGAGCCAAGCAAATCCATTTTTTGAAAGGGAATATCAGTAAGGTGACAATGTAGAAATTAATTCCCTTAAAACAACTCTGTCTATACCTCCAGTAAAGTCTTCATGGGCCAGATAACAGTGGCTCACACCTATAATCTTAGCACTCTGGGAGGCTAAGGCAAGAGGATCTTTGAGGAGTTTAAGACTAGCTTGAGCAAGAGCAGGACCCTGTCTCTGCAAAAAATTGAAAAGATTAGCTGCCTATGGTGGTGCTCACTTGTAGTCCTGGCTACTCAGGAGGCTGAGGCAGGAGGATCACCTGAGTCCAGGAGTCTGAGGTTGCAGTGAATTATGATGATGCCACTGCACTCTAGTTGGGGTGACAGAACAAGCCTGTCTCATCAAAAAAAAAAAAAAAGGCTTTCATATAACCCCAGGATATCCTGGTTTGAAGACCACAGGCTAATGAGTTATTAACTTAAACATTGGAAATCTCTTGTGACGGCTGGCGCCTGTGGCTCAGTGGGCAGGGTGCCGGCCTCATATACCAAGGGTGGTGGGTTCGAACCAGGCCCTGGCCAAAATGCAACAAAAAAAAGCCAGGTGTTGTGGTGGGCATCTGTAGTCCCAGCTACTCAGGAGGCTGAGGCAAGAGAATCACCTAAGCCCAAGAGCTGGAGGTTGCTGTGAGCTGTGATGCCACAGCGCTCTACTGAGGGTGATAAAGTAAGATTCTGTCTCTAAAAAAGAAAGAAGAAAGAAAATCTCTTGTGTCCAGAAAAGCGTATTTTGAATATTGAAGCAGAGTGGTTATAGATGTATAAAAACATCTAGGGCATATTTGAGTCATAATCCCTGCCCTACAAATACCCATAGTCTCATTGAGGAACTTCGATGATATACATATTATAAAATGATTAATAACCATTCAAGGCAGTAAATGATCATCACAGCTGGTGGTGAGAAGGGGGACATCTGTGGGTATGAAATGAAAAGTATGATAAGCACAGTAGCTTTCAGTTAGGCCTGATTCATCTGGATTTCAGATAGTTAGAGAACAGGGTTAGGGAGGGCATTGCAAGCTGAGGGAGGAAAAGAAACAATATGAGACTGGTTAAGAACAGATCTGTATTGGAATGGTCCTTCTAAATCCTCTTTGTCACTTACATAGCTGTATTATCTTGATCAAGTTATCTAATTTGTTTGAGCTTTGGTTTCCTTATATGTAAAATGGAGTAAATACTCTTGCTGGGTGCAGTGGTTCACACCTGTAATCCCAGCACTTGGGAGGCCAAGGTGGGTGGATTGCCTGAGCTAACAGGTTTGAGACCAGCCTGAGCCAGAGCGAGACCCTGCCTCTAAAAAATAGCCGGATGTTGTGGCGAGTGCCTGTAGTCTCAGCTCCCTCCTTGGGAAGTGAAGCAAGAGAATTACTTGAGTCTAAGAGTTTGAGGTTGCTATGAGCTCTGATGCTACAGCACTCGGTACCAAGGGCGACAGAGTGAGACTCTTGTCTCCAAAAATTAATTAATTAATTAATTTAAAAAATGACATCTATAACCCAAATATCCCAAAGTTCTTTGGCCTTTCAGGGCTACTTTTTCATTGATAGCCAAGTAAGAATATCTGAATTGCTGCCCTAGAAGACAAGATAGACAGTCTGGACCCTTTCATTCAACTTTGAAGACTCCCTTGAAAATGCTTTACATTCTCCTGTTGTTGCTTGTCACCTGTTGCTCCAAGACATTATTCCAGGTTACTCCTGAAATTATGAGACAACTATACTCCCCTGAATGTCTCTTTCCATCTTCCCAAGCTTCATAATTTTAACCTATAGAGACCATATAGCAATCAAAGCTTTACTAAAGGTTCATAATTTTAAAAGGTTCATTACAGCACATAACAGGAAATTACATAAAGAGTTTGACTGTTTCTAAAATTTATCAGCTCTGCCCTGTTTCAGGGATCTCTTCCTGGCTTTCTCCACCTTAGCCTAGTCTGCCCTTATTGGATGTCTTCCCTTTCAGATCAAAACCTCTTCTCCTGAGGGACCTTCTTTTCCCTGAGTCACAGACTCCTAAATTCTGTCTCTGCTCACCCTCAAAAGAACCAACAATTTAGCAGGGGCTACAAGAGCATCTGCCATCTTCACTCCTCTCTAGGACTTGTGCTTGGCTAATATGTTTTATGATCATCTTATATATCATTTGCATTGTTTTTATGAATTTATTTTGTTTTTATTGTTTCCTTTTTTACAGTATATTAAAAAAAAAGAACCAACAATTTAGGAAATAAGGAAATTAAAAATTATAGGCCGAGTGCAGTTGCTCATGCCTGTAATCCTAGCACTCTGGGAAGCCAAGGCAGTTGGATGCTTGAGCTCATAAGTTTAAGAGCAGCCTGAGCGGGCTCAGCACCTGTGGCTCAACAGGCTAAGGCACCAGCCACATACATCTGAGCTGGAGGGTTCGAATCCAGCCCAGGCCCGCCAAACAACAATGATGGCTGCAACCAAAAAATGGCTGGGCGTTGTGGGGGGCACCTGTAGTCCCAGCTACTTGAGAGGCGGAGGCAGGAGACTCACTTGAGCCCGGGAATTGGAGGTTGCTGTGAGCTGTGATGCCACGGCACTCTACCCAGGGTGACAGCTTGAGGGTGTGTCTCAAAAAAAAAAAGAGAACAGCCTGAGTAAGTGCTAGACCCCATCTCTAAAAATAGCTAGGAGTTGTAGCAGGTGCCGCTAGTCCCAGCCAGTTACTGGGGAGGCTGAACCAAGAGGATCACTTAAGGCCAAGAGTTTGAGGTTGCTGTTACGCCATGCCCTCAATCCCAGTGTGACTGAGTGAGACTCTGTCTCAAAATATATACATATATTAAAAATATTATAAATCTCTGTGTCCATGGAAGATAAGCCTTTTTACTTTATTAAACAGAAGATTTTAGCTCCCCTCCTTGGAGGAGGCTCTAGTTCTCAGATTTGTACAACCAAGAGCCCCCATTGCAGTATCCACAACAAAAGGCTTTAAATGCCAATGCCAAAATGACTACTGGAAAGATTGCCATTTTGGGTTTCTGTTACACATATATGATAGACTTACCATATTGTCCAACAGCAAGAAGTACTTGGTACATTTTTTTTTAAGTAAAGAAGAGGCAATATCAGTTTTAGAGAGATTACCCTGTAAGCAGGAAATGACCTGGATGGAGGAGGGACTGAAAGTACAGTAGCGCTGGGAGCAGTTAGGAGACCTTTGCACAGTGCAGGGTCCCGAGGGTTCAAGCTGGCAGCCCAGTAAGTTTGGACTCTCCACAGTCCACGATGTATAGAAATCCAAATAGTAGTGTTGCTTTTTAAAACCTTTTATTAAGGTGTAATGTACATATAGAAAATACACATTGTAAGTGTACAGTTTATTGAGTTTACAGTGAATATGTATTTTTTAACTTGTCTACAAGGTTTATGATTTGCCTTTTTTTCTTTCTTCAGATAATTTTTATGGTGGGACGAGGATACCTATCCCCAGACCTCAGTAAGGTACGGAGTAACTGTCCAAAAGCCATGAAGAGATTAATGGCAGAGTGCCTCAAAAAGAAAAGAGATGAGAGACCACTCTTTCCCCAAGTAAGAAAAAACTTCTACCTAAAAGAACAGACTAACATTCAAAGGCAGGTTTCTGCTCACTTTTTCAGCCATGCAGCTTCCATTTCCTGAGTTTGGGTTCCATGTGCTGACTCCAAACAAGCAAACATATGAAGATGGTTTTATAAAGCTTGAGCAGTGGTTCACCTAGAAATTTATGTTCCCAATATAAAATATTCAGAAAGACTTTGCACTTGTCTAGTAGTTCTCAAACATTTTGATCTCTGAATCCTTTTCCACATGTAAAAATTACTGAAAACCCTTTCCAAAAAGCTTGTAGTTATATAAATAATTATTGCTATATTAGAAATGAAAGTTGTTTTAAAATATGTATGAATTATGAATTGATTTAAACATAATAATAAAACCAAAATGTTAAGTAACATTTAGATAAAACAGTTATGCTATCCAAAACCAAACAATAGTGAGAAAAGTTGTATTATTTTACCCCTTTGGCAAATCTTAATATGTTGCAATTTTCACATCATGTCATCTCTGAAAACTCCAATTGTAAAATAATGACAGTAAAAGGGGCAAATATTTCTCACTGTTATTATGAAAATAGTTTTGACCTTGTGGACCACACTTTGTGAACCACTCCTTTAATTCTTCCTTATCGTAAAATAAACAGATTCCAAGCTTCCCATTAACTAGGCCTTTTTGAGGGGCATTTCCACTTGGGGCAAAAAGAATAAGCAACTGTCAGCTCAGTCCACCTTTCTCTGATTCTTGATAACTTTGTTTTTTATCTTTTCATGTTTCATCTTGATTACTATAGTAATTAAGTTAATAAGCCCCACAAAGAACTATAAAACTAAGTGCTTCAACAAGCTTAGAGTTTGTCTATAGTAGATATTATAATGTAAATGCAGTGTTTTCTGAAGCTTAGGAAATCCTTGATAGCACTATATAAATATTCCTTGATATCAATACAGTTTCAAGTGGAAAGTGATGATTGCCATAGTTACTCTACTATCATCATTACCAGGATATTCTTTTTTTTTTGTAGACACAGAGTCTCATTTTATTGCCCTCACTATAGAGTGCTGTGGCGTCACAGCTCACAGCATCCTTCAGCTTTTGGGCAATTCTCTTGCCTTAGCCTCCCGAGTAGCTGGGACTACAGGCGCCTACCACAGCGCTCAGCTATTTTTTTTTGTTGCAGTTTGGCTGGGGCCAGGTTTGAAACTGCCATCCACCATATATGGGGCCGGTGCCCTACTCACTGAGCGACAGGCACTGCCCAGGATGTTCTCTTTGTGAACCTTATGCTTTTAAAGATCCAGTCTTAACTGGACTACTTAGAAGTCACTATTATAGGAATGGAATTTACTCATCCTTTATTTTTTTATCTTAAAATTTTTTTTATTCTCTAAAGAATTAAAGAAGATAAAATTTATGGCTTTGACATTTTGGGCGTTTTGGGATTTTTTTAAGGGTCTTATTATGAAGCCCAGGTTGGAGTATAGTGGTGCAGTCGTAGCTCACTGCAGCCTTGAACTCCTAGGCTCAAGCTATCCTCCTACCTCAGCTTCCCAAGCAGCTGAGACTAAGGCATGTATTACCATGTCTGGCTAATTTATTTGCTTATTTCTAGAGATGGAGCCCTGCTATTTCGCCTACACTGGTATTAAATCCTGGCATCAAGTGATCCTCCTGCCTTGGTCTCCCAAAGTTCTGGGATTTACAGGCATGAGCCTCTGAGTCAAATTGATATTTTTAACAAGTCTCTTGAGGTTGCCTTGGAGAAGAATAGAAAAACTAAATATTAAATGGATAGATAAATATCTCACATATTGTTATTCTACATTACTGTTCCTTTGAGGAAGAGTTTTGGGGTTTTCTGTTTTTAACTCAGACTATCACAATAAAAGACCAGTGTTGTTGACCAATGTCAGCATGACCCTGTACAGTTTTGTCTTTCCACATCCCAGGTGCTAGGGTTTTTTATTTGGCATGTTTGATTTTTTTTTTTGAGACAGAGCCTCAAGCTGTCGCCCTGGGTAGAGTGCTGTGGCATCACAGCTCACAGCAACCTCCAATTCCTGGGCTCAAGCGAGTCTCTTGCCTCCGCCTCCCAAGTAGCTGGGACTACAGGCGCCCGCTACAACGCCTGGCCATTTTTTTGGTTGCAGCCGTCGTTGTTTGGCGGGCCCGGGGGCTGGATTCGAACCCGCCAGCTCAGGTGTACGTGGCTGGCGCCTTAGCCCGTTGAGCCACAGGCGCTGAGCCATGAAATTGGATTTTTATTTTGTTTTGTTTGTTTGTTTGTTTTTGAGAGAAGAGTCTCAAGCTGTTGCCCTGGGTAGAGTGCCATGGCATCACAGCTCACAGCAACCTCAAACTCTTGGGCTTAAGTGATTCACTTGCCTCAGTCTCCCAAGTAGCTGGGACTACGGGCACCTGTCACAGTGCCCGGCTATTTTTTTGTTGCAGTTGTCATTGTTGCTCTGGGCTGGGTTCAAATCTGTCACCCTCAGTGCATGTGACCGGCACAATAACCACTGTGCTATGGGCTCCAGAAATTGGATTTTTGTTATTGGTCTTTTGGTATTTAAAAGTCATATGGGTACTGGGCGGTGCCTGTGACTCAGTGAGTAGGGTGCCAGCCCCATATACAAGGGTGGTGGGTTCAAACCCAGCCCCTGCCAAACTGCAACAAAAAATAGCCGGGCGTTGTGGTGGACGCCTGTGATCCCAGCTACTCGGGAGGCTGATGCAAGAGAATCACCTAAGCCTAGGAGTTAGAGTTTGCTGTGAGCTGTAGTGCCAGGGCACTCTACCAAGGGTGACAAAGTGAGACTCTGTCTCTAAAAAAAAAAAGTCATATGGGTATTATCATTATGGGAACTGGGTTTATTTTTACAAAGTATGATCCTTTTGGGAAGCTTTTTAAACTCAAAGAAAGTCTTAGATTCATTATAGCTTTACCTAGATTGTATCACCACATACTATGGAAAGGTTGCACTCATGGTAGTAATACTTTGTTTTGAGACAGAGTCTTACTATGCCATGCTCAGTAGAGTGCTGTGGTGTCACAGCTCACAGCAACCTACAATTCCTGGGCTCAAGCAAGTCTCTTGCCTCAGCCTCCCAAGTAGCTGGGACTACAAGCACCCACCACAACACCTGGCTAAGGTAGTAATAATTTAATGATAAAATCATCTTGAGTTTTGTGGATCAGACCTGGTTATAATAATAGTTAAATTTTTAAAGTTGCTAGAGTAGTGGAAATGTTCATTAGACGTTCACCGGTACTTAGCTGAGATGAAGGTATAGCAGTTGATTTCTCCATGACTTTGCTAACTGTGTGATGTAAAGTAGAGACAAGTAAGAGAAGGAGATAACTCTCACAAAGGAAAAATAAATGCTGTTATATTGGGTCTAGAATGCCTGTTACTCTGCCAGGTAACTGGTACTGATATTTGTACTAGTAAGCATTCTGTGGGAAGACAGAGTAATTTTTCTGTTCATTTATATCAAAAAAATAGGGACCTATCACAAAATAGACTTTTATCAGTTCAGCTCCTTTGAGAAACAGACATCAAGCTAGAATTAGATCTAAAAGAAATTTCTTGTGAAGAACAAAGAGGAAAGAATGGGAGCAAATAGAAAGAGCTTTCAGACAACAGGTCAGGCCTTCACCTGTAAAGGAGATAGCAGAGGATGGATTGTGGGGAAGCATCTCAGACAGCAGTGAAATCCCCCCATCTTTACTAAAAACAGAAGAAACAAGCTGGGCATTTTGGGACATCTGTAGTTCCAGCTGCTTAGGAGGCTGAGGCAAGGGGATCACAGAAGCCCCCCCAGGAGTTAAAAGTTTCTGTGAGCTATGATGCCAGTGTACTCCATTCAGGGCATAGAGTGAGACTGTCTCAAAAAATAAGAATAAAAAAACTAGCTGGGTGTTACAGTAGGCACCTATAGTCCTAGATACTTGGGAGGCTGAGGCAAGAGGATCATTTGAGCCCAAGAGACTGAGGTTGCTGTGAGCTATGATGATGCCACAGGCGCCCGTGGCTCAAAGGAGTAGGGCACCAGCCGCATATACTGGAGGTAGTGGGTTCAAATCCAGCCCCAGCCAAAAAGGGCAAAAAAATCCCCCCAAAACCACAGAAGCTGGGTGCGATGGCTCATGCCTGTAATCCTAGCACTCTAGGAGGCCGAGGCGGAAGGATAGCCTGAGCTCACAGGTTTGAGCCTGAGCCAGAGTGAGACCCCACCAGGTGGACTCCGCGCCTATAGCTCAAAAGGCTAAGGCACCAACCACATATATCAGAGCTGGTGGGTTTGAATCCAGCACAGACCTGCCAAACAACAATGACAACTACACACCAAAAAATAGCCAGGTGTCGTGGCAGGTGCCTGTGGTCTCAGCTACTTGGGAGGCTGAGGCAAGAGAATCGCTTAAGCCCAGGCGTTGGAGGTTGCTGTGAGATGTGACGCCACGGCACTCTACCCAGGGCAACAGCTTGAGGCCCTGTCTTAAAAATATATATATGTTAAATAAAAATAGCCAGGGTTTGGCGCCTGTGGCTCAACGGGCTAAGGCGCCAGCCACGTACACCTGAGCTGGCAGGTTTGAATCCAACCCAGGCCTGCCAAACAACAATAATGGCTGCAACCAAAAAATGGCCGGGTGTTGTGATGGGCGCCTATAGTCCCAGCTACTTGGGAGGCGGAGGCAGGAGACTTGCTTGAGCTCAGGAATTGGAGGTTGCTGTGAGCTATGATGCCACAGAACTCTATCCAGGGTGACAGCTTGAGGCTCTGTCTCAAAAAAAAAAACCAACCAACATTATTTTCATGAAACTGATCTATGCTGTTACATGTAGGTGTAGTTCCTTCATGTTGTTGTATAGTATTCCATTAATTCGTTTATGTCTTCTACAGTTGGCAGGCATGTGGATATAGTTTCTAGTTTGGAGTTCCATAAAATAATACCACTAAGATCATTCTTGTATATCTTCTGTTGAACATAAGTATGCATTTCTCTTGGGAATATTTAACTAGGAAGGAAATTGATAGGTCATACAGTATCCACATGAAAAGCTTCAGTGGACATTGCCAAACTGCCATGATTGTACCAGTTCATAATCCCACCAGAATGAATATGAGCATTCAGGTTGCTCCACAAATTTATTGATACTTGATATTCTTCCCTTTTAAATTTTAGCCCTACTGCTGAATATGTAGTGTGTTTTTATTTTTGTCTTTACTTTTTTTTTCTTTTTTCTTTTGTTTTGGTGGGGGAAGGAAGAAGCAGATAAATTTTTATTTCAGGGTCTTTGATTTGGACTTTTAATGTAGTCCAGTCAAATTATTTTTGATATAATAAAAGTGAAGAAAAAACATTTCAGCCTGGGGTCATCTCATCTAAGAAAAGACTGAGAAACAACTTGTAGAAAACAAGATTACATAAGCAAATTATACTCATAAAAGCCAATACGTAGTAACAGAAATACATAATAGATGGAATATAAAAATAACTTACCATTTTTGTAATACGTATCATTTCCCAGCCACTATGCTTGATGCTTAACAATCATGATTTCTAATTCTAAAAACCATTTTTAGGTAGATGGATAAAGCTGTATTTTTAATTGTTTTTAAAACACAAAAAGAAAATAAAGCTTATTAATGCTCAGTGACTCATCCAAGCCCATACACTGGTAAAGTGCAGAACTGGGGTCTGAATCCATTTTTCTTCCACATCCTATAGCATTTAATGTACAGAATACCTGGATGAGCCAGGCACAGTGGTTCATGCCTGTAATCCTTGCACTCTGGGAGGCTGAGGAGGAAAGATCCCTTGAGCTCGTGAGTTAGAGACCAACATGAGCAAGAGCCAGACCCATCTCTACTAAAGTAGAAAAAATAGTGAGGCATTATGGTGAGGGCCTGTAGTCCCAGCTACTCAGAAGGCTGAGGCAAGAGGATCACTTGAATCCAAGAGTTTGAGGTGGTTGTAAGCTGTGCTGCCACAGCACTCAACCCAAGACGACTGAGACTCTGCCTCAAAAAAAAAAAGGCAGGGGGGTGAATTGGCCAGGCACGTTGGCTCACGCCTATAATTACAGGTGGATTGCTTCAGCTCAGGAGTTCAAAACCAGCCTGAGGAACAGTGAAACCTCCATCTCTAAAAAAAAAAAAAATAGTTGGGTATTGTAGCAGGTGCCTGTAGTTCCAGCTACTTTGGAGGCTGAAGCAAGAGAACTGCTTAAGCCCAAAAGTTTGAGGTTGCTGGCTCGGCACCTGTGGCTTAGTATTTAAAAAAAAAATTTCCATTTGTAAAATCCCAAATATTTCCTGCTAGTCAGACATGGCTATATCTATCTTACATGATATTAATAAATAACATAGAAAATCCATTGTGGGCTCGGTGCCTGTGGCTCAACAGGCTAAGGCGCCAGCCATGTACACCTGAGCTGGCGGGTTCAAATCCAGCCAAACAACAACGACGGCTGGCAACCAAAAAATGGCCGGGCATTGTGGTGGGCGCCTGTAGTCCCAACTACTTGGGAGGCAGAGGAAGGAGATTGCTGTGAGCTGTGATATCCAGGATGCCAACTTGAGGCTCTGTCTAAAAAAAAAGAAAATCCATTGTGGTTTTTATCAGAAGTTTAGAAACAAAATGTTATCACAGATAACACTAATAAGCTATTTTTGTCCTCAGTTCCAAAGATTCAGAATCTGTTACTCAGAACAAGAAGCCCACTGATTCAAATATACATTAAACAGAGTATACTAGGCACAAACACAAGATCTGAAACCCCATTTTGAGCCATTTCTGTGTAAGAATCTAGTTTGCATTTGTCAGTGATAGAATATTAACCTAAGAAGTCCCTGAAGATGTCACAGTGTTGACAAAATTCAACACGATGGTGGAATCTACACAAACACAGGAAACAAAGCTTGGCCCTTCCACACTGCCCAGCTATAAAGTCCTTGCAATGTTGTTTTTAAGTTAACGTCTCTTCATGTTGCACATATTCCCAGTGTTCGCTTGATGAAATACCACAATCGCCATCGGGTCTACTTTCCTGCTGTCTTGTGTTGATTTTGCTGCCACCCTAAAACCCAAAGGGATATCTGCCATGGAGTACACCACCACTCCCTGGTACTGAGAAGTATTTTCAGTGATTCGACTCAGACCAGATTTCAACAGATTTCAACACATGATTCCCATATGGGAAGGATTGCTCTGCTTCAGGCTTTATCCACACTTTATACTTGGCAGAGGGCGTAAGATAATCCAGAGCCGTCACGTGCAACCAAAACCTGTGGGTCTTAGTGAATTTTACAAAACAGGTCCCCAGAGACACCAGCTTCTCTCCAGAGATATTGGCAGCCAGTTTCAGAATCTTATTGCTCATGTAGTACACGCGGTCATTGTGCAGCCAGAAACAGTAGGTGCCATTGGGCCTGTCGACCAGCAGCTGAAGATTCTCCCCGATGTATTTCGAGATCTTTTCAAACATTACATGGGTTTCCACTTCAGTCAACGGCTGCATTTTTCAGCTGGGTTAGGGCACCGATCCTCGTGTTTTTATCTACTTTTTATTTGGACAGTAATTTCAGACTTACAGGAAAGTTGCAGGAATAGTACAAAGAATTCCTGTATATACATCACCCATATTTCCTGAATATTAACATTTTCTGAATTGCTTAGTTTTTTTTATTCCGAAATATCCATACTCATTCTGTTTTGTGCCTATTAAGCACATCTTTCTTTTTTTTAAGGATTAGGATTATTTCTTTCTTTCTTTTTTTTTTTTTTTTTTTGACAGAAGTCTCAAGCTGTCGCCTTGGGTAGAGTACTGTGTCATCACTGCTCACAGCAACATCCAAGTCTTGGGCTTAAGCGATTCTCTTGCCTCAGTCTCCCAAGTTGTTTGGCAGGCCTGGGCTGGATTCAAACCCACCAGCCTCAGTGTATGTGGCTGACACCCTAGCTGGTTGAGCTACAGGTGCCAAGTCAGGATTAGGATTATTTCTAATATAGCCAGTACTATTGTTAATTATTCACTTTTTTTTGGTGGAGCGATAGAGTCCTTTCTCTGTTGCCCCAGCTAGAGCTCAGTGGTGTCATCATCACTCTTTGAAACCTTGAATTCCTGGGCTCAAGCTATCCTGCTTCTGCCAAGTATCTGAGACGACAGGCATGTGTTCCAGGTTAATTTATTCTACTTTTGATAGAGATGAGGTCTCACTCTTGCTCAGGCTGGTCTCTAACTCCTGAACTTCAAGCAGTCCTCCTACATGGATCTTCCAGAATGATGGAAAATTAGATGTGAGGCACTTCATCCAGCCAATGTTTCACTCTTCTTTTTTTTTTTTTGAGACAGAGCCTCAAGCTGTCACCCTGGTAGAGTGCTGTGGCATCACAGCTCACAGCAACCTCCAACTCCTGGGCTCAAGCGATTCTCCTGTCTCCGCCTCCCAAGTAGCTGGGACTACAGGCGCCCGCCACAGCATCTGGCTATTTTTTGGTTGCAGCTGTCAATGTTGTTTTGGTGGGCCGGGCTGGATTCGAACCAGCCAGCTCAGGTGTATGTGGCTGGCGCCTTAGCCACTAGAGCCACAGGCGCTGAGCCCAATGTTTCACTCTTAGCGTCATCAAATAACCAATATACAGATCTTCCCAAATGTCTTATAAATGGTGTTTCATAGTGTAGTTTATCTCTTACTGTGTTTGGTTGATATGCTACATCTTTCCCTTTGTCTCTCCATACTAAAGAACTCTCATCTTGGGTGGTACCTGTGGCTCAGTGGGTAGGGCACCAGGCCCCATATACCAAGGGTGTTGGGTTCAAACCTGGCCCTGGCCAAACTGCAACAAAAAAATAGGTGGGTGTTTTGGTAGGCACCTGTAGTCCCAGCTACTCGAGAGGCTGAGGCAAGAGAATCACCTAAGCCCAGGAGTTGGAGGTTGCTGTGAGCTATGTGATACCACAGCACTCTACCAAGGATGATAATGTGAGACTCTGTCTCTTAAAAAAAAAGAACTCTCGGCTTGGCGCCTGTGGCTCAACGGGCTAAGGCGCCAGCCACGTACACCTGAGCTGGCGGGTTTGAATCCAGCCCCAGGACCCGCCAAACAACAATGACGGCTACAACCAAAAAATGGCCGGGCGTTGTGGCGGGCGCCTG